>JARHVA010001748.1:2697500-2705000 GCA_037957365.1 Torreya grandis
ATCCTGAAGAAGCCATCTTGTTTGAGAAGTAGAGATGGTTAAACCATAAGTGTGAATCAGTCTAATATTGATTCTAGGTTTATTGGAATTAGTAATATAAATATATCAAAATTTTCTCAATGATAAAGATCATCCATATATAATTAATAGAATAGTGATTTAGAACTATGGAATTGATTATAAGCTAAGTGTGTATACAAAATGGTCACAATTTCAATATTTTATCACTAAATGTTAATTTAGTGACTACACTATCATTCACCATGATAAAAGTCCACATGCTAGCCAAGTTGGCCTTAAAGACCTATGCATACCATAATTCCAAAGGTAGACCATAAATGTTAATGTAAAAATAGTTATATCAAGGACTTCTCCACCTAAGTATCAAACCTAATGACCACTTCTTTAGAACTAAAAGAGATGACCCCTAAAACCTTATGGTTTCCCAAAAAAACCTCACATCTCTATATTTGAAAAAAAAAATCAAGTCATGACCTAACTAATATATGAGATACTATAATGTTCCCTTGAACCAGCCTCCAGTATTGTGCCATCCAAATTTATAAATTCTTATTGAGATTCTCCTTAAAAAATAATGGCTATTAGAGTAATGTTCAACAACTCCAAAAAATTATCAATCTTAACATCTCATATAGAAAGAGTTTAACTCTTTTCCCTTGAAGCTTCACATACCTTCTACCTTTCCTCTTTGAAATTACCTTGGTCAAATCTAATATCTTAACCTTTGGATTTATTACTAGTCTAAGAATGATTTCAATCTTATTTAATGGCTACTTTGATGAGGATCTTATAGTGCCCCTAGTTTTGTTTAAACCTTTAGCGAATACCACATTTTATTTATTTGTCTAGACAAACTCCTCTCCCTAAACCAAAATGTGATTCAAAATTTTAAATCTATCATTAGAGGCCCATATGTATTTAATAGTCTTAGGATCTATAAAAGCCTTAGATCGAGTGAATGGAAATAATATTTTTTAATTCTTCTAGTCCTTGTTCCTTACCATTCTAGAATTTATAGAAAACACTTTATCTAACACCCTAAAAGTCCATCCATTGCCTCGAATACCATAATCATGACCAAAAAAATGAAAGGGAAATCCATAGAAGTCTGTATGTCCTTCTAGAATCTCAATAAAGGGGAAGCCAAAATAATCCAATAAAAATAGTAGTGTCTTAATGAGGATATTCAAAACAATCCGTATGTTTTTCTTCCTTATTAAAATTTTCAACATCTACAAAAGGAATATCTTAACCTCTATTACATCTATATTTTACCCTAAATTATTTGGCTAATTACACCTAAAATAAATCAAACAATTTTACTTTGACATTTTTTCAAACTCTCCTCGTGTAAGCTCACTCCAATCCAAAATGACACTAGGCCTATTTTAATCTAACTACCACCACCCATATTTTAGTGAGAATGCCAACAATGACAAGGATAATGATGTTAGATTATCAAATCTTGGGGAAAAAATATTGATTTAAATATCAATCCTAGGATTGTAACATGTATACATAAATTCTCTTACAAATTTAAGGTATGATGGATCAGATTCACTGGTTCCTTCTTGCTAATGACAAAATGATATCAAGTAGAGTTGAATGGATAAGATATAGTTGTATTGGAAAACCTTGCACTTATATGGCATCTATTTATCTTCACTATATATCATAAATATCACATTATATTATATTATACATACATATACTATATTAATATAATAAATTATAATAATTTTATTATATAATATTATAACATATTAAACATATTAGATAAATCTATGTTATATGCGTTGAGAGATATCATTCTTGAGGCACCTATATAATATTGAATTTGTGATATAAGTGGAATAAAAACCTTTAGAATGATATCTCTAAACATATTTGACAAAAATTTATCTAATATATGTATACTAGTTATTAAAAAGATATATATTATAAAACTATGCAAAAGGTGTTTTTTGATCTCATTTATATTGTATAAGGAACCATAATAATGTTTTACAAAAATAGTCATATAATTGATATAATTTCTACCACACTTATATTCTATTAGGCCCCATGTTAACTTTTAAAAAAATGGTTACACAATTGATTTGTTGTTAACTATAGCACTTTATTTATTACACTACCATGAAGGATAAAATTTAAAGTTGAACTTGGAGGTGGCCTTGGTATTGTTTAACTAACTCTATGGACTCGATGGGGGACTAAATTTGATGTCAATATGACTATATTTTCATTTTTTAATTTAAAAATATAATTAATTTTAAATATTATATATTAAAAATAATTGTGTTCTTATTTTTTGATTTTTTTTTGATCATGACCTTTAATCTTTCATAAGAAATTTTGAGTACGTAATGAACGATCATATACAGTTATCTGAAATGTATAAAAAAAATATTTTAAAAAATTTAAAATTTATTTATATGGATTGTAAAAATTGAAAATATTTAATAACTAATTTTATTAAACCATAAAAAATATAAAGTGAAAGATAAACATTTAAAAACTACAAAAAAATTTATAATAAATGCATAGATTATGTTTAATTTCTATTTTTCTACTCTAAACTTTTGTTAATATTTTAAATACAATGATAAAATGGCATTTTTTTACCAACATTATGTTTGAATCCCCATTATTTGAACCGACAAATCTCCCAACTATCCCCATACAAAAAAATTAATCCATATCTACATTGATTGTAACCCTCAATATATTAGTGAAGAATAAATAGGAATTATAAATACCCTATTAGATGATGTCATTATGACAACTTGAGTTGACATGGCAAGGAAACTATAGGTTACTCATGCCAAGAAAAAACTTGCAAAGAACCCAATTCTTGATTATAGGCCTGACTAAAATGATTTAATCAAGTTAGATTCATATAACCACCCACTTAATAAAATTAGAAATTATTTATACATGACAGTCATTATGTCTTTAATTTTATTTCACCTTGTCTTTTATTTAGTGTAGGAAATAAACTAGAGGGAAAAAAATATAGTGAACTTAAATGATAATTTTGTTTATGTAGTGTTTTTTAGGTGTTCTTAAAATTGGCCAAATACATTCTTTGGTGGATCAGGATATGATGTTTTCCATGAAAATGGAGGATAAGGGTGATATAGATAGTACTTTAATGGAGATAGGTTATGGGAATTTATGTATTTTCCATAAAATTTTAAGTTTAGTCACATTTATAAATGTATTTATAATGAATTTAAAAATGAATAATTAATTTATGTATTTCCAATAATAATGGACAATGAATAACTGTTGTAAGAGGATGCACATTGTAGGCACAATAGATAGAGGTATGTGAGATAGAGGATTCAAAAAATCATTGATATAAATAACTAAAATAAAATTTTAATAAAAATAAATCAGAAAAGAATAAATTAATGTAGTGATTTCATACAACTTCACACTTGTTTGATGGAATCGAGATCCTTAAGACTTCTAAAAATCTTGATAAAGTCATTACTTATGTTGCATGGTTATATTGGTTGTGGAAGGATCCTCATTAAATTGTGAAAGAATAAAAAAGGTTCCTATTTGTATGGTTTCTCCTTTGAACATGATTTATGTGTCATATTTTAAAAATTAATAACATCATCCAATTTTTTTTTAAATAAAAAAAAAGTGACAGTGAAATAGATGTCAAATTTAAGGTTGAAATTAAAATTGAACACACACAGTCCATTACAATGCACTACCCCTAGATGTCTCTTGGCATTTTATATATATATATATAAACCCTTTTTAGATATATGGGTTTAATGGTTAAGGGGATAGAATATCCTATACACATGGATGAATAAAACTATAAAATAAAAGTCCAATTAAATACAAACTTAGATAACTAAATCATCTGAAGTAAAATACTAATGTGTGTTAAATATAGAAAGTACTAAATTTTAAATTTGTTTTATTAATTACAATTTTAAGTATAAAAATAGTTAGATTTATAATACATACTTAGATATAAGTTGTACACATGTATCATTATAGAATATTAGGATTATGAGACAGTCATCAATTTATGGGAATGATGTTTTTGGAGTTGCACACACTACTACCGATGTCTAATATAGAAAGTGTACTAGATCATGATGTAACCAACTTCATTATTTTGTATTTTATGTCACATTTTTATTGATGTATTTAGATCTAGAACATAAAATATATATATTTACTTATGGATCAGACCTTAACTCTTAACCCTTCTTCACCTATGGGATGTGTTTGCTAAAAATGGGTTAGTGGGCTCATGGTTTTAAGTTGACGTCATAAAATCTTATATCAATGAGCATTGCCTACATATCCAACACTCCAAGGAGGGTCTCAGACTAAGTAGTTCTCCCCTGTGTGTGGGAGTGTGTATGAATAATGGTGTAATATACTATATATAGATGAATGTAATGATATAGATTCTAACTTGATAAAAATGAATTATAAGTTATTATTTATATGTTTCAGACCTCTGTATGGATTATCCATCATTGATAAATAAATACAGATGAATGGAGCATAATAACTTAGATATGTGATTGATTGATTAAGCTTGGGTAGGTACTTTCTTGGAATTTACTAGATGAATAATGAGAAGACTCAGACTTATAATTATGCCACACCTTTTGAAACTATTTCATAGTAGGGTTCAACAAAACAAATAGGTCAACCCATAGGTTTTGAATGATTTATAACTTAGATGAATTTTGAGTAATGGAGACTAAATAAGGATCCAAACACTAGAATCGATGTTAATGTCCCTTTATGTTGGTAGTTTCTAGAAGGGTACATAATAGGTGAGGATTTGAAAATGATAGTGAAGGATGTATATACAGTTTTGAGATTTATATTTAGTACAATATATTTGGGTCATTTGAATGATAAGGGTCAGACTATTAGATAAGCAATTAGGTACATTAATATGGTGAATGTGAGCCTTTTGATAATGAGAAGGTCCAAAAATGAAGGGTGGATATTTCATTGGTATTTGTTGAATGTAAAAGATCAAAATGTTATAAATATTTAATTTTAGTATCTACATTCCCCCATTTTAATCTAGTAATGCATAATTATGAAATTACTAGGTTAAAAGAAAGAAATGTGCACCTGGGTGTAACACATACACATTAAATTTTTTGGAGTCCAATTTAAATGTTTTGCTAGTGTATGACCTATAACAAAGATCATGTTATAATATAAATTAGCGCATGTAATTTTAAATAATTTATATGCTGGAAATAAAAATAGCAAGAAAGGAGTATACATGTGTGTTGATTCTACCACTTTTGTATTTTTCTTGGTAGAGATGCTTCCTTATGAATCATTGGAAGTGATAGAGGTTCAAACCAAAAATTTAGATATTTGAATAGGAATATTAGAAGGTATTATGCCCCCAATAAATATAATGATGAGTTTTACATGGCCATTGAGATTACCAAATCTTAATTGCACAACTCAAGTGTGAATATATATGATCTAGTGAAGGTGAGTGATTTAATAAAATCATCCTATAAATATTGTGATGTTGGTTTAATTAATGAACCCAACATATAAATATTGGGAGATTGAATGTTTTAATAAATTCAACCTATAAAGAAAACTAAATTATATATATATATATATATATATATATATATATATATATATATATATATATATATATATATATATATATAAGGTTCAATAATAGTACATCCTAGTGTATAATGGTGCTTCATAGTGATAGTATTCTAGAGATGTAATTTGTAAATTTTATAATATTTGGTGCATGAGAATGAAATATGCACCTCTAATGTATCTCAAGATGAAGTATATGTCAAAATTTAATCTCTACTATATAACTGTGTAGAATATATCTTCCATAAATATGAAAAGTTATGTCCCAAACCTTTGAAAATTTGTGTAATGTGTAGTATTCTAACCCAAGTGTTTATCTAAATAATGTATCTATATTGGATATTGTGCAAGTGTTGAGATCATGTATTTATGACATGACCCTACTAAAATATGGAGATCATGTAAATGTAGAGGTCATGACTTTATGGCATGCCCCCACTAAAATGTCCCCATTTTTAGGTGAGTGAAATAGAATATCATAGGTACCTTATGTCAAAATAAAAGGTAATTAGATAAGTTGTGTATTAATCATGTGGCATATATGAATAACATCTATAAGTAGATATATCAATGAAGAACATAATATGTGATCACATTAAACCCTAATATGCATGATAGAGATCATGGTAATGTCTAGAATATAACATTATAAGCTTAGTAAAAAATCGAACACATACATAAGAGTAACTAATGTAACGAAAAAAAGGTCCAAGGAGACCTCATAAAAAGGGCATGTTAAAATGTCACACAATTAAATGGAAATGACTTATTCAAATGTCCAATCAACATATAATGACATATTCAAATGTCTATTAATATACAATGGAACATGGGCTAATATGTAAGGAACATATTCAAATGTTCCATAAGTAAGATAATAGAAAGCAATGAAATATACTAAAAGAAATGACTATGTGAATAAATGAATTAAAATCAACTAGCATAAACATATCATACTATTCCATACATATATGTGTTAGAAAATAATGTAATGTACCATATCATATCAAGTAAAATGTCAAAAATACCAATGAGATGTGGGTGAGTTGGTTAAGTGGTTTTGTTATTTCAAGTCCTACCCAAGCTGAAATCTCTCAAAAAAGCATATGAAGTTAGTTTTGGCTGTTGGTTATATTCTTAAAGACTTTAATGGTTGATATATATTCTCAATGTATATGGTAATAAATGGTATACACATGTATTATATGGGGATCTAGGCCCTCGATTATGTTTTAGACTGGTTGAAGCTCCATTCAAAAGGCACCATCTATAAAAAAGTTTATTGTGAAAAATATGATCATGAGTATATACATGTATAATCATTATATATAGTTTGAGACATGATAATTCATAAATAATCATAAAATATATGTAACTTGTATCAATCATTATCAATGAAGTAGATACCTTCAATGTAATATATGATGTGGGTAGATGGGAGGTCGAACATTTGTATGTGCATATATCATGTGTTTGTGGTATGTTTTTATCACATTAAAATATGCATGAAACATGTATGTGTATATAAATTAAATTATATGTTATATAGTAACATGGATCAAATAAAATAGGTGTCAAGGATATAGTGAACATGGGAATGTTAAAGATCATATTATTGATCTACCTTTTGAATCTTTTCTTGCTCTAATTTTTACATTTTCAATCATTTTTGTTTTGAATTATCATTTCATAGAATTAGTTTTTATTTTTTTACTTGTGCTTTAGTAGAGGTACTCATGATGTTAGTGGATTAGTTGATTTATGTATTTATTATATGATTACCACTTTTAAATATACTTTGTATTTTTCATTGAAGGTAAAATAATAATCTGTATG
>JARHVA010001748.1:2710000-2765000 GCA_037957365.1 Torreya grandis
GAATATAAGGGACTCATAAATTGAGAGAAGAGTCCCAAGGAATGGTTTTGAAAATGAGTTTCACAATTCCACCTCCAATCCTTCCACCATGAGTAGGGTGGTTGAAATCCCAACTTGTACAACATTACATCTAGCACTAACTCCTAAATATGAATAAAAAAAGCTAAGTCTATATTTTTCAAATGAAATTCTAATTTTAAATCTTAACAAGGAGTCAAATCCCTTGAAGAGACCACGCATTAAATCATATGAATTCCTTTCCTTAAGAGTCTTAGTGCTTTGATCCAATGTAACTCTTCCAACATAATTTTAATATTGGTAATAATGAGAGATAACCATATATTATGATTATTAAAAGATAAAATAATAATTTCAAATGGGATTGATTGCCTTAAAATCCTTCCACATGATTTTTCCTACAAAATAACTTTCAATTTTAAGTGGAACTAATATGATGAGAAGGGCATGGATGCTAATATTCTTTCAATTATGTTTGCCATAGGGTATCCAAAGAATATACAATGTATTAGCAATATATGCTAAGATTTAATGCCTTTAATGGCTATAACAACCCATTTGACATAATAGGTTATTATTTTCACGTAGATGTTAGTAATTCCCATACCTCCTTTGTCACTATGGATGTAAAAAAATTCTATAGAAAGTGATCAAATCCCATTATTTATTTAGAATTAGACTAGAGGATATCATTAATAATTTTTGATAACTTATCATAGGAAGCCTTAGATGGAGCATAAAATGAAAAATAATAAACATGGGAAGTCACTAATATTTTAGTTCAAACCTATAATTTCCCTGATAAGGAGAGAGGCTTAGAAATCCAACATTCAACCATAGTTTTAATGATAGGTTGAAGCTAGATTTGAATTCAGGACAAAAACATGTGATTGTGGAAATGTAAGTCACATTAAGACCCTTACACATCTAAACACCAATTTATATTGATTTTAATTTTTGTTAATTCCCTCATAGGTAAAATGTGACACAACAACATCATATCCACTTGTGACCAAGGAAATAAAAATTATTTTGGGCACACTTGTGCATGGTCACCACAATTTACTTGAAATTCAAGTCAAATTGGTGTGACTAAGAGAACATAAGTCACATTGCTGACTCACACACAACCAACCATCACTTTATGCTAATTTAACTTGTGATTAGGACTTTTATAAGCCAAAGGAGACACAAAAACACCATATCCACTTTTGAACAAGATAAATATAAATTATTTCATGCACATTTGTGTGGGATTACCCAAATTCGCTTTAAATTCAAGCCAAAATGTTATTATTGGCGTAATATTGGTTGCATTGGTGATTTGCTCACATATAACCACCAATTTATATTATTTGTACTTGTGATTATAGGGATTATAGGCCAAAAGCAACATAACAACATCATATCCATTTTTAATCATGGGTAACGCGGATAATTTGCAGCATATTCATGCATGATCACCCTAATTAACATGAAATTAGTGCCAAAGTGATGTGATTGAAGTGAATTAATTTTCATTAGTGACCAAGACATCCCAACCACCCCTTTTTCCTTATTTTACTTATGGTTATGTCTCTTATAAGACAAAAATAACAAATAAACACTATATCCACTTGAAGTCAAGGAAAATGTAGATAATTTTGGGCACATTTATGTATAATCATCATAATTCACATTGAATCAGGACAAAGTTACACCAATAAAACCATATACAAACACATCACCTTAATCACACAAGTTTATCTAGAATTAAAAGTGAATTCGATTAATTACGCATAAATGTGTCGAGAATTATTTATATTATACTTTATTTTAAATTAAAAGGTTTTTTCTATCACTTTTATCTTATGATGGACCTCATTATAAGTAAAATTGACATAAAGGGATGGTTCAGTGTGTGTTAGTCACAAATGCGACTTACATTTCCCAAATCACACCATTTTCACATAAATTCCTAATGAATTAGGGTGATTATGGATGAATGTTCCATAAATTATTTGCACTTTCATTGGGAAGAAGTGAATATTGGTGTTATGTATCTTTTGCTCTATAATCCATATAATCACAAAGAAAAATGACATAAAGGGTTGGTTGAGTGTGAGAGATTCAGTTATGATCTAAATTACCCCATTTATACCACTTTGGCCTAAATTCAAAGTAAATTATATGATCATGCATAAATATATCTCAAATTGTATCCATTTCCCTAGTCAGACATGGATAAGGTGTTGTTGTGTCACTTTTCATCTATAAAAGAACTAATAAAATGTAAATTTGGCATAAATAAATGGTTAGGTGTGTGTAGGTAACTAATGGAACATACATTGCCCCAATCACACCACCTTGGCTTAGATTCAAAGTGAATTTGAGTGATCATGCATAAATATGCCTAAAATTATGTGTATTATCTCTGACCACATGGATATGGTGTTCTTATGTTAATTTTAGCTTATAAAGGACCTAATTATAAGTAAATATGGCATAAATCAGTGGTTGAGTGTAAATTTATTACCAACGGGATCTACATTATCCAAATCACACCAATTTAGTATCAATTTGAATAAAATTGAGTTGATCATGCATGAATGTGCCTTAAATTATTTGCATTTTATATCATTGCAAGTGGATATGATGTTCTTGTGTTGCTTTTGGCCTATAAAACCTATAATTTCAAATAAATATGGTGTAACGTGGTGGTTTGATGTGTGTAGGTCATCAATGTAACCTACATTGCCCTAATCACACTGATTTGGCTTGAATTCAAAGTGAATTGGGTGATCATACATATATTCCCCCAAATTATCCATGTCTTCCATGGTCACTAGTAGATATGTTGGTGTTATGTCACTTTTGCCTATAAATTAACTAATCACAAGTGAAATCAACATGAATGGGAGGGTCAAATGTGTAGGGATCAAAACATGACTTATATTTTCCAATTCACACCACATTGGTATGATTTCAAAGAGAATTTATGTGATCATGTATAAATGTCCTTAGAATTGTTTGCATTGATCATGGTCACAAGTGGATATGATGGTTTTATGTCTCTTTTTGTATTAAGCGGCCTAATTTCAAATAAAATTAGTATAAAGGGGTGGTTGGGTGTGTTAGAGTCACTAATTCATGCTACATTACTCCATTCACACCACTCAGGCATGAATTCAAATTAGTTTGGGGTGATGACACATAAATGTGCTCCAAATTATTCTCATTTACCATGTTCATAAATAATTATGGTTTTGTTATGTCACTCTTTCCCTAAAAGGGGAATAAATAGGTAATTGGATGTGCACCAATTCATAAAAATTAGTTTAAACAAAAGTATAACTGTTAGAAATGTTTTAAAACATTCCAAAAGGACACTAGTTGAAAATTTTACACATCGAGTCTGAGGTTAAATATCAAAATCTAAAAATTAACCAAGTACTAACTAGATTGGATTTTGAAAAACTATATTTTAAATTGTAACTCATTGAGTTGTGAGACCAATTTTAAAAGATGCAGAGTGACTTTGACTTATTATATTTATTAAAATAAATTTAATTTACAAATTTACATTTACATGTAATAATATAAATGCCAACTTATAATT
Source organism: Torreya grandis (assembly GCA_037957365.1). NCBI lineage: Eukaryota > Viridiplantae > Streptophyta > Pinopsida > Cupressales > Taxaceae > Torreya > Torreya grandis. The sequence goes on from JARHVA010001748.1 coordinate 2,713,617, forward strand.
AACATTTATTTTAGTAAACAAAAGCCTTGCCTTTCAATTCTTCAGCTTACTTATTTGAAAAACATTGCACATTACATAATTGTAGTAACACATATGTGTTTTAGTGCATAGAATCAAAGTGTACACTTGCTTTTAAAATGCCTATGAACTTTAGGTGTGATATTTATCATATATATCCTCATATAAATATTCATTGGGTAGTTCTCTTATTTTATTTATCTCTTACAGGATATATCATTGAAACTTTTTCTTGGGGGAATAATTAAATCTACATTTTAGACCAAATTTTGTCATGTGGACTCATGAAATTAACATTCCTATAATTTTCATTCAAATAATTGACATAAAAAGTATTATCATTCAAACCACTTATATTTTCATCATTCATGTCATTCAAGATTATAATATTTTCATTATCAATGACATATTTATCAATAGAAGGAGATTTAACCTCATTAACAATCTTCATTTTATTTTTTAAATTGACAAGAGTACCAAATATATAAAATTTAATAAAATAAATATGTCTTCCACTCAATATATCACTTCACCTAGTATGTGTCTTAGAACCTTATAATTGGCACAAGAGAGAATCATAGATAAAATACAAGAAGCTAGGTCTACTAATAATGCAATAAGAAAGAAAATCCCTAGAGAATTTGATTTGAATTAAGCACATAAAAATCAATCCTTATAAGGGATAAGAGCATTAAAACTTAAAGTTGGATGGTAAAATCACATTGGGATCACAAAAATGTTTTAATTAAAATTAGATCTAGGTTTAATAACGTAAATTAAACATTAAAATTCAGTACAAGTGTGAATATGGTCTAAATATAATAAAAGATAATAAATAAATACCTACCTATGCCTTGTAGGGGTGTATTCAATGAAATTGACTTGAATAATTGATAAATGACAAAGTGGGTTCAGAGATACATTCATGATTTCTAACTCACAAAATTTTATAGACATTGAAAGTGTTGAGAAAACCTAGGTTAAAAACTTGTGTAGAAGAGAATATAGATATAGTTTATGACATGTGGAAACAACCAGAATCAATTAGTCTTAATAATGGTTGACCAATATTAAACTATTCTAATTTTGAAAGTTGTCCTAAAAGTGGTAGTCTTGTTTTGATAGTGGTTATGTAGATCATATTCATTTAAAACTTTTTGAATCTTTTCATTAATGCTTTCTCGATATAGACCTCTCAAGGATAAAAAATTTAGTCTATGAAACTACCTAAATGTATTATAATTTGATCAACCCTTAATTTTTTCCATAAAACCCTAGAAAGACATCAAAAATTTGGGTTTGTGTTCATAGGATTACATCAATCAAACCCCTAATTTTTGATAAGTTGGCAATCAACACTCATGCATGTCAACAATTAGTTCCATGCATAAGTTAGTACCAACCTTGTTCCAAAGATATAATATGCAATGTAACTAGGTTATTACATATGCTCATTCGTTAGTCCTTATTCTATTACAACTATGTACACATAACTCTTAAAAGCAATACAATGAAACCTATAGATGTGACATTCAGATGTCTTCCTTTTAATTATGATGTGTTTTTGATATGACTAGTTGAGTTGCGTGACATATTAGGATGAATTTTTGTGTGTGTGGGTGCATGCGTGTGTGTGTGTGTGTGTGTGTGTGTGTGTGTGTGTGTGTGTGTGTGTGTGTGTGTGTGTGTGTGTGTGTGTGTGTGTGTGTGTGTGTGTGTGTGTGTGTGTGTGTGTGTGTGTGTGTGTGTGTGTGTGTGTGTGTGTGTGTGTGTGTGTGTACAAATACAAAATTATGACCTTATTAATTCATAAGATCACATTGAAGAAGTGGGAAAGACAATAATCATGGCAAAAAGAAACATGTTGAAATGCAACAAAGGACCCAAAATTGACATTACCAGTATCAAGATGTTAGGACTATGGTCAGACCACTATTGGACTATCCCAATAAGGATAAAGGTGATCAAAACATAGGAAACAGAGATTAATAGATTTGTAGGAGTATTTGTGAGTATCTCGAGGTAAACAAATGACATATTTAAATATTTTAATGAGTGAATGGTAATAAAGAAAGGTTATATGAGGTCTAACACAAAGTAAAATATGGAAACACAATTTTAATTTGAACCAATGATCTAGATGTACACAAATATATTAATAACCATCTAATTATAAAGCATACATTAAAAATATTTGTCTACATTGGGATAAAAGTTATTTTTTCCAGGCTATGATCAATGGCATCATCACTATTATAATAATCATACACACTACAATAATAATCACAATATTTTACATCATTTTGAAAAGACATGACATTCCTAGAAAAAAATTTAATATTTTATAAAATAAAATTTAAAGGGTTATCCATTATTAATATATTAGGATTTGATTAAAAAAAATTAAATTGAAATGACCTAAATTTTTGGATCAAGAGAAAAGAAAAATAAAATTAGGACTACTAGATTTGAGAACATTCAATAAAATTAATCTTATAAAAATAAGATAAATTCATATTTGTCAATATAAATAAAATATAACCTTAGGGGTAAGGGACATTAGATTTTATGAAACCTTAAAGGAGTATGCCAAATAATGGATCATAGAAAATCAAGATCTATTACAAAATTGACTCTAAAAAAGGTCTTGGAGAGAATGGGTTTACTAAAATATAATACGAATAAATTGATTTTGAATAAACATGACATAAATATATACTTATAATTAATTAAATTAAATCAAATATAAATTATAAAAATAAATCTTAATTAATTATTTCCAATTTTAAAAGTAAGGTAAACACGGTGTTTAAACTTACCTAATTTTTTTATCGTTTAGAAAAAATATCAAGATGTAATAGTGGAAACGTATGGCCAAAAATAATAAGAACCTAACCCAATAGTTTGGTGTCGAATAATAAACTCTCCTATGAGCATCTTCTTCTCTCTTGATAGTATAAAGTATTTAAATTGCTCATGGTAAAATATAGATATGTGAAAAATGATTTTATGAGTGCACCTACCTAGTTTTGATATTCAAAACCCTCATTTAGATTTTGGCACTATACCTAAAAATACCTTAAAGACATATTTCTTCTTCTTGTTTTAAACCTTTTTATATTTGATAAAATTATCTAAGTACAAATATCTAATTAAAATTAATTAAACTATATATTAAATATTATAGAAAAAAACTTAATTATAATTAATTAATTATAAATTAAAAAACAACGTAAACACGGTACTTAAAATTTATCACATTTATTATTTTACAATCTAAAAACAAACATCAAGATATAATAGTGAAAACACATGATCACAAGTAATAGGACACCGACCCAAAAGTTTAGAGTCGAATAGTGGTCTCTAGACCATAAAAATAACAATCACCTCATTACGTTATAGAATTGCATCATAAGTATATCCACTATTAATAATAAGTGCTACGAGATAGCAGGAGTACCTCCCTATTTACCATAGACAATGAGGAAGGCAAAGTTGTAGCTGTAGAAGAAAAAACATCCTTTTCATGCACAACATTCACAATAGGATTCCACGCCTCCACCTGCTCCTCGCTCTATATTCTAGGCATATTCTGATGCTCTGAAAAGAGCAAGATATTATGTTTTCCGTGGAGGCTGATCGAATTAAGAAGATTGGTTAATAAGTCTTTGCCAACATGAAAGGCAATATAAGAGAAAAGCAAAGTAGTTATTGTTATGTGCAATCAAGTTGTACGCATGAGAGCTTTTACATTGTAGTGATTTGGACTTCATTATATAGCTTTTTGTTATCTTAATTTGATGAATGCAGATGGACAACTTGCTTGAAATCTAAGGCTTGAAAACCAAGAAAATCGATTATAGCTCTTCTATCTTTAGTAAATGTGCAAGGAGGAGAACAACTTTTGGTATCAGCTGAAATAAATAGAAGGCTAGGGAGATGCCCACCAGTGTCTAAAGAAATCATTTGGATTAAGGAGATGGTACGAGAGACACTAACCATCATTTCACTCCGGCCCAGAATGTGCCATACAAAATCCTCTTCTAAACCTTCCATGTTAAAGCACTCGTGAACAATCTCTTAAAAAACAAGGCCATTTCTCATGATTTCCGTTATGGAGGGGCCTGCTGAAGACATGTATGTGAAATGGGATTATAGGGGTTACATGATTGGAGAAGTGAATAGGAGAAAGATGGAGTGGTAAATAGTGGTGCAGCAAAGGAGAGAAAAATTAAATGAAGGAATAAATGATATGTAACATTAACCTTGGGTATAGGAGAGATGACAGTGGCTTCTGCAAACATCTTTTAGTTAAATGTTCTAAAATCACTCTGCAAATGGAGGAGTGGGTCGATCGTAGCATGCAAAACAATGCATAACTTATTTTTCCCCTAGCATTATCCCTTGTACAAGTTATACAGAGCTTGCACAAATGTAATTCAAGCATCGCATTGGTTCAATTTGCAAACATTATTTAAGATTTATTGTTAATGAGGAAAGTTCATAAAATATTCACAACTTTCATTAAAACATTAACAAATTGTTATAATTTTTTTGGAGGATGAACTGTAATTAGTCCAACATATTTTCTGATACAGAATAATACGCTACACTAAAAAAAATAGTACCTATAGAGAGGTACTAACAATACCATATGGGTGGTTTTCTTGGTTCAAGAAATATAACATAATAATTAATTAAACAAGATAAACATAGATTTCTGACTAAATTATAACCTACTAAACAATGTGAAATATGGTGTATTTAATTTAAAAAAAGAATTTAAACATCAAAGATAGAGGAGATGTTAAAGGTAGTTTTATATTGCTTTATAAGTTACAACAAAAAAATTTATGCACGTATTGTTATGTTAACTACTCATAATATTAAATTCAAACTGGAAGGTTAAATTTATTGAACCTTTTATTAGTGCTGATAAGAAGTATTTTAGAGATTTAGTTTATAAAATTAGATGATGTTTTTTTTTGAAAATGTATTGTGTATTTATTTTTTATCTATATCATTGTTTGAAATTTAAGAAAGAAAACATACAATAAATTTAAAAAATATTAATCTTAAAAAATATTTTAATAAATAAAATATGAATATAAATATATAAATAAATAAGCCCACATTCCATCAATATTAATACAACTTGCATTTATAATATCTATATTGAATAAATTTGTAAATCTAACATCCTTAATTTAAAAGTATAAATACATCATATTTAATTGGAGCTTCGATATACAAAATAAAATATAAATCTTGTAGTTTATAATTTAATTTAATTTTCAAATCTTAATCAATTTATTATTTTGAATTAAAAAAATTCAACAATGTATGATAAAATATAAATTTGAAAATGATTAGGTTAAATTTTAAAAATCTTTAATTTAAGGCCTATACCAAAAATAGGTGTCTACACTGATAAAACATACTATTTAATAACATATCATCAATACCATCCTCACTATTATAATAATCATACAGAGTATAATAATCACTTTCTTTAACATCATTTTGAAATGATAAAAAATTTATATAAAAATATGTAATATTTTAAAAAAGAAAATCAGAAAGCTTAACCATTATAAGCACATTAGCTATTGGTACATTTATTTAAAATTTGAAATGACTTAGAACTTGAGATATAAAACATTGATCAAAATAAAACTTAGGCTATTAGATATAAGAACATTGAAGAAATTAACTATGGAAAAATGAGAGAGATACATATTCGATAATATAAACAAAATATAACCTTATAGGGTAAGGGGAAACATTAAATTTTGTGAAATATTGAGGAGGATGTTAAATAATTAAACATAAAAAAATTAATATTTTTTATAAAATTGACTTTAGAAGTGATCATAAAAATAGGTTCACCAAAAGATTGGATCCTTTTCACTCACATATAAGTTGGAAATCCAATTGCTAACCCCAACGAATTTGCCATAAAACTCAAGAAATTTATTCTCATCTTCCATCCCCATTGTCAACACCAAATCCAAAGAAGTGCCTTGAATAGACTTATAAATTCTATCCAACTCATGTGGAGGGAGAAGGGGAGAGGAACCGTTACGCACTACTGAAAAAATCTTTACAATCTTATCAAATAATTTCAAGTATAGTAGCATGGGTGAAACAAAGGGAGGATTGAAGAGATGTGATTAAATTTTATCATTCTCTTTTATGCTCATTTTCCTCGAGGTGGCCATTACAATGCTGACTCCCAATGAATTCCCAATAATCCAAATGTTGTGAGAATCGTGCCTTTGACTACCCATTTACAAGTATTTCAATGCAATGCCAACTCTGCGTATGGAATCCATGCATGCAAAGGATACCTTCAAATCCTCATAGATGTCCTCCAATATATTCTTTAGTCAAATAATAGTACTTATAAAATAATCTACTTTTAAGGGTGGCATACCTATACTTGGTTTACTTCTTCTAACCCACTGAAAAATGGCCCCAAATATGGAATGATCATGTTGGTCTCTCATTATTTATTTTTTGTTTACCTCAAATTCAAATAAATCCAACCATTGTTTGGCCTTTTCATCATTAGTTTGGAGTAGGTATATAACATTCCCATTGTCCAGTGAAGTACGTCATTCCATATTTTCTAAACCTAGTGGGTGGTGATAGTCCATGAAAGTGTTTGAAATATAAAATTGATTTAATTTGGTAATATTAGGTTCACATTCTATAGCATATAAACCTTAGATATGTCTACACAATGGTACCAATGTATATAATTCTACCACAAATGTGTATCTGAATCATATAAATATATAATTTAGTTAGTTTGAAATTGTGTATGTGTGGAAAATATGCTTCCAAAACATTCCCCTAATGTATATGGATAAATATGAAAACTAATAAATGTGCCAACTTATATGGCATGTTTCAAAAACATGCCCCCAATGAATTTAAAATTATGACAAATATGGGTAATATGTTTTTGAAACATGCCCCCACTACAATATGAATCTATGAAGTAATGTCAAAATCATGCCTCTATGGCATGCCCTTATTGATATGCTTCCCCTTTTGAGGTGAGGCAAAGTATCAACTCGTAGTTACCTTACTTAAAAAAAAATTATAACCATGTAAAATATGAATATATAATGTAGAATATAAATATAACAGTAGATATATCATTTAAACATGAAGAATATGATCAAACCAAGTCCTAATATGCATGATGTAGATCATGGAAACATCTAGATAGTAATAGTACATGCTCAACAAATAATAAAAAACACACATAAGAGCACTCAAAAATAAACCAAAAGGCAAATGGTCCAAGGATACCACAAACAATGGGTATTTCCAAATGCCATACAATCGAAGAGACATGACTTAATTAAATGTCCACAAAAGTAAGAATGTCATATTAAAATTTCAACATATGACAAGCAATGACATGTTCAAATATCAAAAAGGCAAACAAAGGCATAGGGGCCACAAATAATTAATAATACTCAAATGCTCAAAAAATAAATTCAACAAGGTAGTACACTCACGGAAGTGTAAAAATGAAAGCATAACTAACCAACGTAAATATATTATACTAGTACCTTGATATATATGTTAGTAAATAATGTTAAGTACATAAAATACCAATTACTCTATGAAAAATATAAGCATGGATAAAGGCATGTGAAAGTACATATATGATCTCAAACATGGTAATGTAAAGTGACCACATAATTATATAACTTATATGTTTTATGATCATAGAGGTGGATGCTCCCAACATCCTAGTAACATGAATAGAGGTAAAACCCAACATTAGTCCATTGTTCATGTATTTGTGTATACCTATATCACACTCAAAATATGTGTGGAATATGTGTATATATATAGAAAATGATATGTCATCTACCAACATCATACCAACAACATATATGCTAGGGATCTAATAGAACTTGTAAATGTTGAACATATTTTTTGATTTTTTGTAAATTTTATCATAATTTAGGAATCGGTGAAGCCTTGCAACCTTAATTTGGATATATTACATTTCTTGAATCATAGTTAGATAAGTTTAAATGGTACATTTCATGTTACTCCTCACATTTTACATCTATTTTAGAATAACCAATACTATCATTTGGGATATGAATCAATTTTCTTTTGTGAGAAAAAAGAAATACCCTACTGAATTTAGTCAATTTTTGCTTCCATTTGATATAGAAAAAAGAGTACCCAATGCAAATGTTTATGGATATGTTTGTGGCATAACCTAAACTTATGTTTTAATTACATTACGACCACAAGCAATTGGTAGTGTTATGTTTCCCAAAGAGTTTTTAAAAATCTTCTTTACTTTTTGATTCTTTTAGATCAAAGGAAATATGCTATATACATTCTATATGGCAAGTAGTTTTATTAATGTAGGATCAATAAGGTTATGTCAATAATAAGAACCACCCATGAATAATATCATTATCATGTAGTTTTGGCATGGATGGTTGTTTGAGTCATTCACCTTTAGGGTTTTTGCATAGGATGCGGACCTTGGATTGTTCCCATATTGATTAAAATTTGTAAAGATTTAATTTAAAGATTAAGAAAAACACATTTTTTTTATAATGTTCATTTGGTATTTCATCTCCCTCCTTTGTGTGAGGAATAAAACTTTAGTACTTAGAAGGGGATTTGTTAAGATTCTTTGGATGAGTAAGTATGAATGGATAATATCTATGAACATCCACATATACATGGGTATGAATCATACTATTTATGAAATTCTCTTTATTTCAATGGAGAAAGAAGACCTCTGCTAAAAATGAACTATAATTTGAAATCTAAAGGTCTAAATACTAGATAATATAATTTACTTTTGAATCTAAAGGTGTAATTAGGAAGGGATTCCGCATGATTTTTTTAAAAATTATGTAAATGTTATATTGTAAGTTTTTTCACCTTATGGATGAAATCCATTAAGGATGCATCTTTTAATTATGTAAAAGTAGTTAAGGAATATTTTGGTAGGCTATATAACCAATTGTGAGCCTCACTAGAAATGCTCATATGGAATAATTATAGCAATAGTTTGTCATATTTTTCTCATTGAGAAAAATAATACACATAGTTAATCATGTGGTTGGTCCTTATGACTCAAAAAGGGAGGTAAATCTGGTAGTTAAATATTTTATGGATAAGGAGATTCAAGTATACATTATGAAAGAGTTAGATATTTAAGTAAGATAGCATTCACATTAGTAATATGAAAAGTTATTTGAAATTTTAAGTATAGAAACCATTTTTGATGATCCCTAATAGTGACCATCATAGAAATAAAATACTCCATGGGAATGGTCGTTCTTGGCATAGGTGTTATCATTGATTCTAATGCACCACCTCTCTTGAATCTATGCATATGAGTATCATTATCCTCATGGATAATAAGCATAACTTAGGAATAATTTAATTTAGGATACTTTGGTAACGATATTGGATCTCTAAATTTTGGTACACTTCATATATCATTCAAAGATATTAGTTTATTCACCTTGGGTAGAGATATAAAAATTGGTATTTGATGGAGATTTTGGAAAGGCACCTCTTTTGGTATGTGATAAACCTTTTAAATTAATGAATCTTTTGGGAGATCAACATCGATTGGTTTAAAGACCTTAGTTGCAAGTTTTATAACATTAAGATCCTTTGACACGTTAGTTTTGCAATGTTTACCACTTCTTTGTGCCTTAAAGATACTTAGTAAAGATGCCTTGATGTCTTGGTTACCCATTTGGAAATTCTGAATGTCAAATGAATGAAAAAAATAATCCTCACCCTTGATAAAGGTGACATTATTTATAAATTTTTGAATTACGGGGGTTTGAATGAATATTTTCAATGAATATCATCCTTATAAGTAATTTCTATATTAGTTATAATTTATTTATGTACTTGTTAAAATATTTATTGATCATATGAAAGAACGTCTTTCTCATAAGTGTCCTTTTTTATTGTAAACGTTACATGAAGGGCATGATTAGATGACTTGCTTCAATAGTGACTCATGGTATTTTCTAATAATTCCAAGCCTTGCCTAGTCATATTATTTTGAAGAGATATAAGGTGGTTTATAACTTATTCATTTCTTCCGAAAAAATTTCCTTTGTATCCATATTTTAGCAAATTTTGAAGTAAAAAATAATATGATGGTGGTGTAGGAAATACAAGTAATGGATCATTATCTTCCTTAAGATGGATTGACTTATCTCTTAAAATGGTTAGAGTATGGACCTGATTATAGGGATGGTAACTACCACCATTCAAAAAAATAGATTATATGCTTTCGCATTTAGAAGAATATGAAAGTAATTAATTATTAACCCTTCTTTGATACAAAGTTAAAGAGTTTTGTAATCATAGTCATTAAAGCAATCACTATCATCCATGATCAGAGTAATAAAGAACACAAAGATTAAGACAAAGCATGTATGAAACATCATAAATGGTATGATTTGGAAAAAATGAGGTTCAAATATCGGGTTAACCAGTTGTTTAACACTAAAAATATATATGTGGAGGAATTTAGGGTTAAAGAGGTGGAGATATCTTAGGGCACATGGATGGTAGACTATATCTAAATCTAACCAATTCTTAAAAATAGTGAGTATAACTATGCTATATATTAAAATGATAAATAAAACAAGATATTTAGTGGTATATGATGCTAATACAGATCTAGATTTGGAATAGGTAGATATTCAAATAGATCCAGACTCTAGAATAGTTGATTAATTTTTGAAATTATATCTCTGTAGATGTGAATACTTGTATCAACCTAGGATAGTTGCATCAAAATTAATGTTTGACTTGGACATAGTTGTCTCGTATGGAATACCTACTATAACTAGATGTGACCACCTAAATTCATTGAGGTTTTATGTCATACTCACTCAAATGCTTTCATTTTTATATCATGGACTTTATTCCTTGTCAAATAAAAAAAATCTGTTTCTTCATCCTCATAGTTGTTGTGGGAAAGTTTTTGTAATATTTTATAAAATAAAATTTAAATGATTAACCATTGTTAACACATTAGGGGTTGACATATTTTTTTAGAAACTGAAATGACTTAGAGCTTTGGATCAATAAAATTGACCAAAACAAGTTATTATTACTAGGACAATTGGATTTGAGAACATACAATGGAATTAACCCTATAGAAATGAGATAGATTCATGTTTGTCAATATACACAAGATATAACCATAGTGGATAAGGGACAACATTAGTTTTTTTTAAACCCTAAAGGAGCATGCCATATAATTAATCATAAGAAATTTAGATTTAGTACAAGATTGATTCTAGGAAAAGTTGAAAAGAGAATGGGTTCATCAAAATTTAATATGTATAAATAAATTTTGACTAAAATATAACATAAATATCTAACTATAATTAATTAAATTAAATAATATACAAATAATAAAAATAAATCCTAATTAATTAATTTTAAATTTAAAAATAAGATAAACAAAATGTTTAAACTTATTTATTTTTTATTTATTTTTAATGATGTGGAGAAAAACATCAAAAATAATAGTGGAAATAAATTGTCAAAAGTAATAAAAACCTTGATCAAAAATTTAGTGTTGAATAATGAAGTCTCCCATAAACATCTTCTCCTCTTTTAATAGTATAGAGCATCCAAAATAAATTTTATGAATGTGTTTGTTTCGTCTTGATATCCAAAACTAATGTTAAGTTTTTTCTTATTTTAATAAATGATAATACTAAAAAATTTAAGGAAAAATTATATTTTAAAAACAAAGAATAATCATTCTATATTAATATTTGTTGGACCCAAAGAAAATAAAAATATTTAAAAAGTCTCAAAAATTGAAATAATGAATTTATCAAATATAAAAAGAATTTAGGTCACATTCACCCTGTTTGTACATAGCAGAAGGCTTTTGATTCTATTTATTAAGTTAAGATTTAGAGAAATACGTCAGAAAAACACATTGGATAAATGGCGTTGAAACCTTAATAATGTACAAATTCATCCCCTATATGGACTAAAAGCACAGCCTTGTAAATGAGGAAAAAAGCCAGAGTGTAAAGTTTTTAAGCTTTGGTAGCATAAACCCTCTATTGGTAGCATATACCCTTTATTGCCCATACCGTGTTATGCTGTAGTCCATTAAATGTCCACCATGTTTCCATTGCATGACTTTGCTAGGAGGGATGTATGGGGTTCTGTGTGTTACGAGGTCCTTACACCACCACTGATCTAGACCATGATGATTGTGGAATGGATGTGTAACGACCTTAACCAACTTAGTAGATGGAATCCAATGCCAGGGGGTTCTCTTTTTGGCCACCTCAAAATAGATGAGATACTGTGAATTTTCTATTACAGTTACAGATTATTAACCTCCTATCTTGTAAGATTATTTGATTAACAAATAGTGGAAAATAATACAACTTTAATTTCACAAATACAAACACATCAACAAGATGAATGCAAGTTTATCTAAAACTTCCTAATTACAAATGACCCAATGACCCCCTTTTATACTACTCTCATTGCAAATCAACAGCTGAGATTGAGACAACTCAATAACCATAAACAATCTCGGTTATGAGGTGTCAAATAAAAAGAGTCAATATTAAATAACAATTGTTCTATCCTAACAATATTTGTTTGACAAAGACAATCATTAACTAAATTATAGGCCAGGACTAATAGTTGTTCAAACTACCCATAACTAACCTTGCTATATTTAGGGGAGAACAAACAACTGTCCTAGCTACTAAGATTAATACTCCCTCTTAGTGAGGAAGTTGTTCTTCATGACACCCAACATCTCTTTGAAGAAGATGAATTTTGCCTTCCCCAATGCCTTTGTCAGAATGTCTGCTATTTGTTGATCTATGGATACAAACTATAGCTCAACAACCCCGCACTATACACAATCTTTGATAAAGTGATACTTGATGTCTATATGTTTCAACCTACCATGAAAAACTAGATTCTCAGTCAACTTGATGCAACTCTGATTGTCACAGTGTATCACTATAATCTCAATCTTTTGACCAAACAAAGCTACTAGCAACTTTTGAAGCCATATAGCTTCACATGTTGCCATGCTAGTTGCTATGTACTCTGACTCTACTAAACTCAAAGCCATGGACTTCTACTTCCTACTGAACCAAGATACAACTCCTGATCCCAAACTAAAACAACACCCTAAAGTGCTCCTCTTGTCCATTATACTACCTGCCCAATTTGAGTCAGTATAGCCCAGCACCCTGATACCTTTACCTCAAGCATATCTAATTCCATACTCGATTGTACCATGTAAATAATGCAACACATGTTTTGCTGAAGTCTAATGCACTCTCTTTGGCTCAATCATGAACTGACTAAGAGAGTTAACTGCAAAAGCTATATCTAGCCTGGTATTGACCAAATACATGAGAGAACTAATCAATTACCTATATAAATTAGGGTCTAAATCCTTCTCCCTAGATGTGTCTACCTTCCTCCAATTCATGATCATGGGTGTAGACATGTCTTTGAAATCTTCCATCCTAAACCTTTTAAAGATTTCCATGCAATATTTCCTTTGCCCAAGGAAAATCTCTCCATCTTTCTGCCATACCTCCATGCCTAGAAAGTAGTGCATAAGTCCCAAATCCTTCATCTCAAACTCTGCTGCAAGGTCTCTCTTGCATTCTTCTATGAGCCCCAGTGAACCTGTAAGAAACAGGTCATCCACATATAGGATAAGAATGAGAATCTCACCTCCAACTAATAAGTAGTAGAGATTAGCATCTACCTCACTCTTCATAAAACCCATTTCCTGCAAGTAACTATCAATGTGCTCATACCACACTCTGGGATCCTATTTGAGTCCGTACAATGCTCTCTTCAATCTACACATGTGCGTCTCTTTGTTGTGTGCTACAAAGCCTTCTGGTTATTCTATGTATACCTCCTCCTTTAACTCACCATTGATAAATGTTGTCTTGACATCCATTTGATGGATTTGTCATCCCATCTATGCTGAAATTGAAATTACAGCTCGTATAGAAGTATACCTGGCAACTGGAGCAAATGTCTCCTCATAGTCTATTCCCTCTTTTTGAGAGAACCCCTTTGCCACAAACCTTGCCTTGTATTTTTTGATGCTACCATCTACACTATGCATGATCTTATAGATCCAGCATGATCCAACCACAGCCCTCTCTATTGGTCTAGGCACTACCTCCCACACATCATTCTGCATAATTGAAGTATACTCCTCAATCATTGCTTCTTGCCACACTTAATGTTGTCCAGCCTCCTGATATCTAGAAGGTTCACTATCTACCAACTTACTAACTAATGTAACATAGTCATCATACCTGGCTGGTGGTTTTTGTTGTCTACTAGTCCTCCTAGGAGTGCCTACAAACTCCTAAGTATTCTTTAGAGTCTGTTAAACTTCACTATTCTTGCTACCAACTGTAGAAGATGATATATCAATGTCCACATATTTTTGATGCATCTCTTCTTGCACTGTTGTTACATACTCTAAACACTCTCTCCTCCTGAGTCTATGCTTGTACTAGTAACTATACTCAAGCTTTGTTGCCCTTGACTCAATTGAGTGATCCTTGAAACTTCTGTTAGTTACTCACGCTGATCATCTATAGGAAAATTTCTAGACCTTTTAAATGCCTTATCCTCCATAAACTTGACATCATGTTGAATAATAACCCTCCTGGTCCCTATAATGAACATCTAATATGCCTTTGAGGTTTCGTTGTACCCCACAAAGTATCCTCTTTCTGCAGTCTGATCTAACTTGGTACGTGTATCCTTAGGAATGTGACAATATGCCAAACTCCCAAAGATCCTAAAGTGACTGACATCTGGGTTCTTCCCAGTGAATGCTTCCTATGGTGTCATCTTTCCTAGTACCTTATGTGGAACTCTATTCTGTATGTAAATTGTTGTACTGCATGCCTCTACCCACAGATAAAGGGGTATATCCTGGTCATGCAACATATCCCTTGCTACCTCTGATATAAAATGATTCTTCCTCTCAGCAACCCCATTCTGTTGTGGATTGTAAGGAACAGTCCACTCTCTCTTGATTCCTTCTTTGGTACAAAACTCTTGGAACTCATTGCTTTTGTACTCACCTCCATTGTCTGACTGAAGAACCTTTATCTTCTTCCCTGTTGAATTTTCCATAAGAGCTTTGAACTCTTGGAAGTGACTAAAAACCTCATCCTTGGTCTTCAAGAAGTATATCCATGTCTTCCTAGAGAAATCATCAATAAAAGTAACAAAGTACTCATACCTTCTGAGAGATTTCATCGATATTGGTCTGCATATTTTTGAATGTACTAGATCAATAACACCTTTAGATCTAGTGTCACTCCTTGGAAAAGATGCTTTAGCAAACTTCCCCAACATGCATCCCTTACATACATCACTATGCTCTGTGCTCAACTCAAGAACACCTGTTACTATCTCATGAAGCAATTTAAGTGCTCCATGATGTAAATTGCCCATCCTCTAATGCCATAGCTCTCCTTGATCTCTAGGATTAGTGATGCTCACTAGTGCCTTATTAGTATCAAACTATAATCTATAAAGTTGGCCGCTCTTAACTCCAATAGCTATGGGTGATTTCCAGTCCTTGTATTTGATCAACACATGTGTCCCTCTAAAGAGTACATTGTATCCCTTGTCTTGAAGGACAGATACAAAAATTAAATTCATCCCTAAGCCTGGAACATGCAACACATCATGAAGAGGAATCATCTTACCACTCTCCCTCTAAAACTAAACAGTTCCTTTCCAAACTGAGTTGAGCTTGGACATGTTCCCCATAGAGATCTAGATGCTGCTACTCTTCTCCTTAAAATTGGAGAAGTATTCTCTAACTCCTGTCATATGATATGACACCCCACTATCTATGTACCAAACACTCTATGAGGTTGAGCTAATCATACATGCTATGAGTGCAAATTCATCTTCCATTCTACTAGAGAGCTCATCTGTACTTGTTGAAGATGCAACTTGCTTCTTGCCTTTCTTTACATTCTTCTTCCTTTCTGGGCAATCATTGACATAGTGGCCAAACTCATGATAGCCATAACACATGATCTTCGAATAATCTTTCTTCTTGTTTTCACCTTGTGAATTTGATCCTTTATAAGACCCCTTCTTTGCTTTACCTTTACCTGATAGAGCAACATTTTCCTATTCCACCTCACTTTTCTGACTCTTATTATTGGTTTCATTGATAAGACTTAGTCTAAGCTCCCCCTGAGTGAAGTCACTCCAAAGTTGATCCCAACTTGGTAAGGTGTCTCATCCATTTATGACTTCAATGAAGACATCCCACTGTTTAGTAAACCCATTAAGGGTTATTCTCACTAGCTCGTCATCATCTGGCTTATCTCCAACAGCTGCTAACTCATCCTTGACAAGTCTGAGCTTGGTGAGGTAACTTGTCATGTCCTCTCCCTTATTCATCTGTGTATTTCTCAACATTTCTTTGAGAATCAGCTTCTGATTAGTAGTAGCATTCTGGTATAGATTTAAGATGGCTTCCCACATCTTCCTTGTAGTATCTAAATCTATAATATGTGGTACTATATGATCCTTGACACCATCAAGGATAATCCTCCTAGTCTTGGCATCATCCTTTTTATATGCTGCAAGTTGCACAAAATTTGTAGGTATAGCTACAATAGTAGTCACATAATTCTTGATTCCACTCTCTTGTAGCAACAAAGAAATTCTAACTTTCCAGACACCAAAATTAGAGGCACCATCTAATCTATCCTAATCTCTTAAACCAACAGATGCCATCACAAAGGTTTCAAAAAAAATTCTAAAGAGGTTAAGTTGGGTTTTATAAACCTACACTCCTTTCACCTAGGATAAATCTCTTCTACCCCAGCAAAGCTCTGATACCATGTGAATTTTCTGTTATAGTTACAGATTATTAACCTCCTATCTTGTAAGATTATTTGATTAACAAATAGTGGAAAATAATACAACTATAATTTCTCAAATACAAATACATCAACAAGATGAACTCAAAATTTTTGGACAAATGTCCCTGGAAAAACTCCGTAGAGAAAACCAGTACTACAAATGAGAAATATATTAAACTTCAGCTAATCAAGAGATACAAATACTGCTTGCCTCTTACTGGCATAGCTTCGACAATCTCCTAATCCTCCTGCTGATATTCCTCCTCTGCTATCTTTCAAGCACTATCAATTTGCCCTTGCTAATACTGCAAGACTACTTTCTAACACTGCAAGTTTCTCTAAAACTTCCTAATTACAAATGACCCAATGACCCCCTTTTATACTACTCTCATTGCAAATCAACCGCTGAGATTGAGACAACTCAATAACCATAAACAATCTTGGTTATGAGGTGTCAAATAGAAAGAGTCAATATTAAATAACAATTGTTCTATCCTAACAATATTTGTTTGACAAAGACAACCATTAACTAAATTCTAGGCCAGGAGAGCTGTTCAAACTACCCATAACTAACCCTACTGTATTCAGGGGAGAACAAACAGCTGTCCAAACTACTAAGATTAACAGATACTTCATGCTTTCATGAACTAGATGGCTTTTCTGCCCATATATCCCATTCCAGACCTTGAAGTACTTGAGGTAGCTGCAACAAATGGGATCCTTTTCACTCACATATAAGTTTGGAATCCAATTGCTAACCCCAACGCAGTAGCCATTAAACTCCTGCAATTTGTTCTCATCTTCCAACCCCATTTTCAACGCCAAAGCCTCACAAGCGCCTTTAATAGACTTATAAATTCTCTCCAACTCATGAGGAAGGAGAAAGGGAGGCGACCCATTACTCACTGCTGACAAAATCTTTCCAATCTTCTTAATGAATTTGAACTGCGGTAGGTGGGCGAAACAAAGAGAGGATTGAAGAGATGTGCTTCAATTTTATCACGCTCTTTTCTGCTCAATTTCCTCGCGGCTGCCATCGCAATGGCGGCTCCCAACGAATGCCCGGCGATCCAGATGTTGTGAGAACCGTGCCTCTGAATGGTCATTCGCAAGTATTTTAAGGCGATGCCAACTCTGCTTATGGAATCTATGCGTTCAAAGGCTACCCTCAAATCCTCACGGATGTCCTCCAACACAGTCTTTGAACTAAGAATCGTACCTCTGAGAGCAACAACTTCTGAAAGTGGCCTACCTGCACTTGGTTTGCTTCTTCCAACCCACCGATAAGTGGCCCCAAATATTGAATTATCATGCTGGTATCTCATTATTACTTTTTCGTTTACCTCGAATTGATAGAAAGCCAACCATTGTTTGGTCTTTTTATGGTTGGTTTGGAGTAGGTATACAGCATTCACAAGGCTTGCAGCCACGCATCTCCTGTCTGTCGGATCTCCCATGCAATCACCTCATTACGTTATAGAATTGCATCATATGTATTTCAAGGATTAAGAACAATACCATATGAGTAGTTTTCTTCAGTTCAACAATATAACATAATAATTAATTAAACAAGATATTCAACAATAAAACATAGATATTTGACTAACTTATAACCTGCTAAACAATAGGAGATGTTAATAACAGTTTTATATTTCGTTATAAACTGGAACATAAATTTTATTATTTATAATTCAAACTGGAAAGTTTAATTTACTGAACTGTTTATAAGAATTGACAGGAAGTATTTTAAAGATTTGATTCTTTCACAGTATAAAATTAAAATAGTTTAATATATTTTTAAAAAAATTAATTAAAATTTATTATGGTAAAAATTTTATTTCTCCACGGTTAGTGATGTTAAAAAATATATAATAAATTTCTAAAAAAAAAATTTAATTTAAAATATATATATTTTATTTAATATATATAAATTAAATTATAATTATAGGTGTCCATATTTTGTCTATTTATAATATCTATACAGAAGAAATCTACAAACTTAACTTCCTTAAAATTTAATTATGACATTTTTTATTTTGAATTTAAATATAAAAAATAAAACTAAAACTTGATAATTTATTATTTGAAAATATTTAAAAATTTTAATTAATTATTTCAAATTAAAACTTTCAACAATCACTAATAAAATTTAAATTTGTAAATGAAAAAAGTTAAATTTATCATAAAGAATATAAGTTTCATGATCTAACATTTACGGTTAAATTAGATGGTTACATGAATACAATCTAACTGTTTAAAATTATACAAAATATAAGGTAAAATTTTCACTAAATAATTAATAAATATATTTATTTTTTAAATGTTGTTCTTATTATAAGTTGTATTAGGATATAAAAGACAATATTAAATAGATAATTTTCTTAAAAAATTTACATTTAGTAATGGTAAAATTGATTGTGAAATTTAGTTCTACAACCCAACATAATATTTAATGAAAAATAAATTATATTCAATAAATATAAAAAATTAAATAACCTTCCACAACTAAATAAAAATAAATGTTAGATTATAATTGGAATAATTTTAAAATGATAAGAATTGTAAAGTTGATTTATAAACTATTATATATGTCAAAAACTTTTTTAATAAGAAAAAAGATTGAAAGGTGAAAAATCTATAATAATTGAAAAAAATTATCCAAATTGTAATTGAGTTAATCTTACTTCTTATTAGACAAAGATAACTTATAAAACATTACATACCTAAAAATAATTTATGAAATATTATATTTATTAAAATAATCAAAATTGTAATTAAACTAATCTTACAATAATTAAAATTAAAAAACCAAAATAATTTAAAAAATATTTTATATACCAAAACTCAAAAGATATTAAAAAATGATGAAAATTATGAAACATACCAAATACTATGGAAAAAATAAAAGTCTAATACAAAATAAAAATTAAAGTTAAACAAAACGGAGCTATGATTTAAAATCAAACTACTAATATTTAACATGTTTATATTAAAATTCATTAATATATGTGAAAGATTTTTGTGAAAAAAATTCATTTAACATGCAATTATACCAATTATTTCATTCGAATGGAAAAAAGAGTGAATATAATTTAAAGTTTTAGACTCTAATTTCTTTTTATATCTTAAAATTTATTAAAAGAGAGAAAAAAAAATGAACCCAAAAGAACTAATTTCAACTTCTACAAGATTTAATTTAAAATGGCAATTGCCTTTAAAACTTATACCTACTTTTTCTCGATCACACAGAAATAAGGAAATTGAATTTTTCATAATACAAAACACGTTAGATAAACTTAGAGAAGTTTGTATGGAAATATTACCAGTTGGGATAAGCGAGGTGACGAAGGGGTGTTACGTCAATGCCATCGTGATCAGCCATTGCAGTTGGGATGCTCACACGGATAGAAACCAATTCATGCGTTGATTACACAGCTTGTTTATGCGGGACTTATATAGATAATTATCTGGTTTGCTTTAGCTTTAGCTTTTCCAACAATTTTAATAATTATCTGCTAGGTGGGATTGTATTCATCGGATTTTAAGCTTTTCCGACGTGGTGGGATTGTATTCAAAACACAATTAGGTGAAGCATTAGCTTTTCCAACGTGATGGGATTGTATTCGTGGGCCATACTTTCAGCTTTAAAAAAACAATCCAATCTTTCAAAAATTCCAATCAACGAACCCACGAATTTTCTTTTCCCGTTAGCCATGCACTTTGTCATAGAAGTACGTCGCTCCATATGCTCACTTTCAAAACGGGATCTGTTGGAAATGATTTTTTTGCGTTAACATTTTGTTAAATTCCGTTTCCATTTATTCCTATATTTTGGATTCGAACCGTGGTCGATATTTTATCTTCTTTGACATATTTAAATTTTATTCATTCGTACTTTGATTATTATCTTCTCCTTCCCTCTATTCATGCGCCTCGTGGAAAGCTGAATGGTTGGTTAAGGTTATTCGTCGGTCACATTACAGATCCATATGCCTAATCTAACCATATTGAAGAGTAACCTTTATTCGAATGCTTCAATATAAATTTATCATGTACAATAATAATAAAAGTATATAAAGTTATATAATAACATAGTCGATTGGTATATACATTTAGAATTTATGTCGGAGGATAAAACATTTGCTCTAAACATAATATAAAAAAATAGGAAACAAAAAATAAAGTTGGACAAGACATGGTGCTCAAAATCACACTACATCAACATACAACACTCAAAATCACATTATAACCTAGAAAATAATTAAGCAAAGTCCACAATACCCAAGGGAGGAGGCAGAGGATCATCCTTGGGTGGCGGAGTAGTCTAAGTGGAAGGCTTATTAGAAGGAAGATTCGGCACCACCCAAGCATCTAGAGGGTCCAAAGTCATATTTATTTCCCTTCCATTAGTGAGTTGAGTTTGAGTAGTAGTCTGAGTAGCAATGCAAACAGGGAAACCTCTCCAAGAGGGAGTTGTATCAATTTTTTCACGTGGTGGCAGTGACTACCATCCCCCTTGTGGGAAATTAGGGGAAAAATGACCAATATTATGGGAATAAATTCTATGCATCTGGAGAGGTGGAGGCAATGGACCCTAGAGTGAGCCATCAAGGGGATGCAACTCACTATGTATCAAGCACTCCCCCTATGGTTTAACAATTCCTGTAAATGACAAACCTTAATGGTAAATTTCTTAGTTTGGACTTGAATTTGCATGCATGCCAAAGATATAGCATAAACCTTGTCATTAGTGGAAAAGAGATAAGAGTATTCAAAATTGTTAAATAAAGCATTATTCCTGGCCTCCCATAATTGGAATAGAATCATAGCTCTAAAAAATACATAAAAATAGTAGCAACCCAGTTTGCAAAATCTCCTTGGAGTAAAGCAACGTGCCAAAAGAAAGGCTCAGGGTGATAACACTAAAAGAGGTTATGAATCCAATTCTAGGGAGACTGAGCTTTGGGACAAAATCAAAAGAGATATTTAAAGGACTCTAGGCACTTGTAGATGGAGCACTTGGGTTGAGCAATTCTAATATAAGAGAGCCACTCCCTAAGAAGAAGGCCTTGGTATACTAAACACTAGAGGAAGTGGGCCAACTTGGGCTCAAGATGAGTCATCCAAATTTGATCGACCCTGGAAAGCGACACCTTGGAGGAGGAATTAAGACCACATTGCCTACTGACTTTATTAAAAGTAAAAGAGAAGGGACTCATAACTTGAAAGAGGAGTCACAAGAAATTGTTTTTAAAATGTGTGTCAGAATGCCACCTCTAGTCCTTCTACCATAAGAAGGGAAGTTGTAAGCCTAGCTTGTGTAACATTACATTTGGCATTAACTCCTAAGTGTGAAGATAAAAGGAAAGTCCACATTAGTCAAATGAAATATCATTTTCAAATCTAACCAAGGAGCCCAATCCCTAGCAAAGACTAACTCTTGAATGGTATAAACACCTTTCTCGACGAGCCTTAGTGCTTTAATCCTAGGTAACTCTTCCAACAAAACATTATTATTGGTCATAATGGGATACCACCATATACTATAATCATTACAAGATAAACCTATGAAAAAACCATCACCAATCCATTTTAAATGAGAGTCAAAAGCCTCAAAAGCCTTCCATATGCTTTAGGCCACAAAATAACCTTCAATTTTGACTAGAGCCAATGTGATGAGAAGGGTGTGGACACTAATATTTTTATAACTAGGTTTTCCATAGGGGGATCCAGAGGATATATGTTATATTCGCAATATTTTCTGGGATTTAATTCCCTTAATGGTTCTATCAACCCATTTGGCACACTAGGTTGTGCTTTGGATGAAGATATCAATATTTCTAATACCTCATTTATTATGAGGGAGGAAATAAATGTCCTAAGAAATGCAATGGAATCCCTTGTTTATTTAGCATTAGACTATAGAAAATCCTTGAGAATTTTTTCCAGCTTATCATAAGAATTATTATATAGATCTCAATAAAAAGAGTAATAAACATGGGTAGTCACCGAGATTTTAGGTCAAACATATAATTTGCTTGCTAAGGAGAGAGGTTTAGTAACCTAGTATTCAACTTTATTTTTAACATGGTTAAATATTAGCAAATATCTATAGGCGAACTATCAAAGGGAAATGCGATGCTTATAAACTTGAATTTTTCTCCTCTACCAATTCATTTCCACTTTAAATGGAGAAGCCACTCAGATATATGCATCATGCTTTGTCTAAAACATTGAGTCTTACTCCATTAGAAATTAAACCCAAAGGCTAGACAAAAAATATCAAGACACTTCATGGCATATAAGAACATCCTTTCCTACTCTTAAAGGGTGAGTAAAGTATCATCATCAAAGTGACCATTAATTATTATATAACACCTATGAGGGGAAACAATACCTCGAACAAGAACCTACTCAACTCTAGAGGCAAGAAGATATCATAAATCTTATACAAAAACAACATACAATGTTGGAGAAAGAGGCCAACCTTGATGAGGGATGTGTTGGAGGCAAATACTATAAATTTTTAGACCATTAATAGTGAGATATGCATAGGAATCTACCAATAAAGTATGGACCATCAAGTTAAATAGCTATCCAAAACGAAGAACCTTTAGCATAGTTAAGATAAAAGGCCATTCAATTATATCATAGGATTTTTCAAATTCCAATTTGAGAAAAATGGTTCTTTGACAAGAATCCCTTTCCCATTCTATACCTTCTCAAACAACAATAAGGTTATCAATAATATATCTACTAATTTAATAAATCTTGTTTGTTCTAATTTAAAAATAATAGGAAGAATACAATGGAGACGGTTGGAAAGAGATTTAACATAGATCTTATATTAATCATTTAAAAAAATGATAGGCCATAGGATGGTAATGAGACCTAGCTCATCGGATTTAGCTATGAATTTGATATTACCTTGATTGATTATGACACCCAAATATTACTTTTACAGGGATTCCTTATAAACTTGAAGTAAATAATGACCAATGAATTCCCATGTACTTTTGTGAAATTCATAAGGAAAACCATCAAGAACAAGAGATCTATCATTATTGATGTAATAAAGAGCCTTTGTATGTTCATGGAGAGTTAGAGGTGTATTAAAAATCTATTAGTATGTAGATTTTAATGTGAAAGGAAGCACATTGAGGCATTCCTTCATAGCTTGGATTTTTCCATTGTCTCCTCCTAAGCTTGAAACACTAATTTAAAATGATCCAAAAAAGTGAAGGAGATGTTAATAATGAAAGTAACACCTGCTTGAGCTAACTTGATAGCATTGATCTAGTTTTGATCTTATTTGGCCTAGAGGGATTTGAAAAAACCCTTTGAAGACTTGTCTAAAATTTTGAGCCAATGTTGACAACAATAAAGTTGTGCCTCTATGGCATAATGAACATCCACCACCTTGATTTGGTGTTTGAGTGAGAAAGCCATGATATGTAAGTGGTGACATAAGGGATTATGTTAGAGGAGAGAGGAAACTCTATGAAAATCTTTAAGCACAACTTCACCATCCTATTTTCTAACACAAATGATTTATTTCACATAGTGGTGGAGTAACATGGTGGTGCATAAAATTTCCTTATTCCATCACTGAATCTAGATGAGAAAATAAGGTGGATAGTATATTAGGTTCCAAACCTAGGCAATAATACTAATTTTGCCCATGTGACTCAAAAGAGATGTGTTGAGAATGAAATGATTACGTGGTAATTTGAATTGACTTGTGATCCACTCCAATTTGAAAGAGATTGGGACATGATCTAAGAGAATGTATTGAAAATGAACATTGATAGATTGGCCATTAATATGGGAGTAAAAGAAAATATTTTTTTGTGATAACATGTAATGGTTGAGCCTTTTAAGGTTATGATCAATGTCAGTTTGATAGCTCGACCACATAAACCAAGGTATGATATTTAATGTGTGTTATCAAAGTAGAGAGTAGACAAGACCCCACTTATTCTATGAATAAAACCACACTCTAAATTCTCCCATGCGCCACCTCTTGAGAAAGGAACTAACCTTGTCCTTGGGATTTTTAACCATATGAAAATCCTTGCACATGAGCCACACGAAAAGGGGTAAATTTTCTACCAGAGTTTGAGCTAACAAAGATATATCAGGGCCTTTATTTAGATTACAAATGTAGATAATGCTTAATGAATGACCATGAATATCGAAAAACAACATCATTTATTAGTGTGATAGGTCTTACCCCATGACAAGAATTAATGGGGAACATTTTTATGACACTAGTATGCTAGCACAACCATGTCCATCCTCATGTAAAGTGGATAATTAGGTTGTGTTAGGTTGAATACACCTCTGATTAGTCTACATAATAAAACTATAAATTTTAATTTCTTTTAGATAAACAAAATCTAATTTATAACCAATTTGTTAGCAAGAATCTTACATAAAGAATTTGTGAGAAGAATCTGTGATAACTCAAACATTCCATGAGAGAACATTGATTGGGAGATGTCATCTTTTTGGATCTCTCACTAGCCATCCTTAATATATATAAGGGATGAAAAACTATTATGTTGGTTTGGAAGATAAAATCTCTAAAGCATAATGGGGAGACATTTAGCCCCATTTTCCTTTCGAGGAAATTTTACACACCATGAGATGGGCTACGTGACTACTTAGAGAATGATAAGCTTAATGAGGATAGACCAACAGAATAAGAGACATTTTGAGGGTGAGTAATTTAAGAAATGATGTTGTGATGGGCCTATGGGGATTTGACAAGATGGGGAGGAGAGGTGGGAAACTCCATAGAAGGCTTGGTTCCTAGAGGAGAGGTGATAGAGGCATACGTTTTTAGACCTAACTTTGATTTTTTTGTTATAACTATCAGGCACCTATCACCTTATCTACCACATTGGGCTTATCAATTTGTAAAGGGTCCAAGGAGGGTTTTGAGTGACCCACAAGAGGACAATATTTGATACAATGATCATGAGTTTGACATAAAAAATAATTATTGGGAAGATTGAAATTTTAAAAAAAATAATACCCAATGGTGTTTGAATACTTAGATATTTATAAAGTCCTTTAAATCCTTTGATAAATTGACCATAACACATACTCGCTTTATAGTGCATGAGGAATAGATGTTGGGCATTTCATGGTATAATGCTATGATGATGGGCTTAAAAATTTCATAAATAAACATCCACAATATAATTATCAATTCTAGATGTTCATTTCAAGAACTTGATAAAATCAAGAGTGTGTTTCTAATAAACCAATAACTTGATTTGCCTTAGATGTCTTAAACTTGAGATATATCTTTAAACAAAAAAAGAAAAAATCATTTTGTAAGATTTTAAACCGCAGTGACATGGACACCTAAGAGCTCCTACTGGTGACAAAACCATTTACTAGAAGAGTTTTCAAAGGGGATATGAGCAATAAAATGTGAGATAAGAGATCAAATTTCATACCATTTATATACATTATCAATGGTATCTGGTTGTAAACATACATAAGGCTATGAGGAATGGTTAGATGGTTTACTTCATTGTACACCTTTGGGCTAAACTTCTCAGTGTAATTAGGTGCCATTCTTCTCACCACCTATAACAATATATGAGGATGAGAATGTGGAATCATATTATGAATTATTTTTTACTATAAAATTTTTAATGTTTTACATGTGAAGTGGATCAATCATATATTCCCAATTTTCTACTCTTGTATCAATTATTTGTGTGGATCTATTCTATTCTACCCTTATTATTGCAACAAATGAGATATCAAAAGTTAAATATTCTAACATCTAATATATTTTAAAAATATATTAAGGAATAATATTACCTTTCTGTGTTTTTTAAAATTAATATATTTATATTTTTTAATAGAATTTAAGGAAATTAGTTTTTATAGTACCTTTTTTATTTTTCTATATTTATCCTTAAATTAGTAACAAAAAAAATGTGCCAAGTTAGCTAGCTCAAGATACCCATTTAGGAGTTGTAGCTTCATATCTCACATGGTCAAAATCATAGTTATTATAGTTCTCCTATATAGGCAAGTGAAAATTAATTGAGAAAAAGGCAGCATGTCCTCTCCATAGGAAATCTAATGCAACTACATATCTTTTAGTAGAGTTTTATGAGGCACTATAATTGAAATTATATGGATACTTTGTAGAGTCAATGTGTAGGATCCCTCTCAAGTGTTGAAATATTTTTTATCAATGAATTCTCTAACCTCAAGAAGGCTCTCTATTTGTCTTATCACTTGGTAAATGACTAGTGATTGATTTTTTATATATAGGGATGTTTGGGAAAATAAACACAATGGTTGACCATGGAATAATGAAATAAGAGAAATCAAAGGCATAAGAAATTAGGCCAAGGCAAATAAACTCATAAAAAGTTCAGGGATGGATTTGGCATGCTGCTAAATCCTTAGGGGATAAATTCAATAGGTCATTGAATTTGTCTTAGATGTAATAAATACTCAAAATGTGATAAGAATGAACATAAAGTGGATAAATAAGACCTAAAAATTGAAAAAAAATGAATATGAGATTATCAATTTTAAATAAATAAATATAGAGACTAGTGTAGGCTTAAATGTGTGTGAAAATGGCCAAATATACACAAGTGGGTCGGTGTGAAAAACATGTACAATAGACAACACAATTGTGTTTTTTACTAAAATTATATGTCTATGTAATGCCCTAATTTGATGTGCATATGTGATGTGAATTCACACATCTATAAAATTAAAATAATAAATTGAAGCATACAACTTCACATACTAGATTGGGTGTATTCATTCCTATGATCATACTTTAATGTTTATTTAGTTTAATATATTCACAGTGATTTATTATACATTGACTAGTTGTTGGCATTCATCATTTATTATAGGTACATCATATTTATAAACATCAAAATGTGGGTGGGGTCTCTCCCAAGAATCAAAATGTTTCTTCCTTCTTTCCCTAAGGTAAGTGTAGGTATTTTCTTAAATTTTTTTCTACTTTGACACACACATGAGTTAACATATACACATCAAAGTGTGGAATTATTAAGATAACTAGTTTTGGTTCAAAGATAACTATTTTAATGTTTTTAGTGTTAATTTTTGCTTATGGATAATTTTTTTGAATAAGGTACTTATTAATATTTTACATGTATTTTCACACTCTTTATTTCTTCTCCATTTGACCATGTTATCCCTCCATTAGTTTATATTCTCTCTCCTCTATGTGGACTTATGTTGGGGATTCTCTTATTTGTTCTTCTTTTACCCATCTACTAATAATTTTTATTTAGGATTTTATCAACAATTAGTTTTTATACCATAAACAATCAATGAGCCATCAATTATGTCCCTTTAGGTTTTATGGGCCCTTTCCCCTTTCCCCTTATTTTTTTTACTTATGTGGGCCTTTTTTATGTTACCCTTTCATTTCTTATGTTAGCTTGTGTTATAATAGGTCCAAATTTAGAATTAGATATGCCTATATCTACAAATTATCCTAGAATAATTTCAATAAGAATGATCTAATATATGATCAAGAGGAATCCAATATTAGGCATACTACTAGGGATAAATTTATTCTCTTCAAGACTTTATATTGTTAATTATCTATTTACTTGGACCAAAATAAGGATAATCTAATTTACATATAGTTAAACTTGATTTCTAGGTGAAAAGATGAAGTCTTCTATCTCATTTATGTTGGGCTTACTCTTATATGCATGAGAATTTCATTGGATTTGATTCCATGCATGTAGGATGTGTAGTTCAACATTAAAGGTGTTACAAATCCCTGAGAGGTTTTACAAGCCATGCAACCTTACATTTTTCAATTTTTGTTACCTGATTTTGTGAAGAATTAGTTAAAAAAGTGAAAGAGAAGATAAATAAAACATATTGGGCACTAAAATAAAAAATTACAGATCTCAAGTAGTTCAACATTAGTGTGTGCATCTATGTGAGTGGTTACATAAAATAATTACTTTCAAGACCAAATTAATGGAAATAGATACAAAATTGGAAAGTGTTTGATTATATCTTATAAAATATTCACATAGCTCGATTTATGTCATATAGATACTATAAAATTAGTTTGATAGGGAAATAGATCAATTTAGAAGAATTTGAATAGTAATAGGAATGTATATTACAAAATAGAGAGAAAATGAGAATAAAATGTACATGTTGGGAAATAGAAATAACTTTCAAGGTAGAAACATGTTGAGGAAAAAACAACACATGAGAAGTAGAAACATTTGATAAATTAAAAAATTTTAGAAGCAATATCATTGTGAAGAATGAGACAAAAATTATGAACAATAAGAGAAACATTAATATAAATAGGAACCTAAGTAGGATTATAATTATAATTTGAAAAATGACACTATGACAAGGTAAATTTTTACATGCATCTTCTAAATACGCATATGTATTTCTAAATATTTCATTAGGATTGTATAAGTGATATATTTTCTAAAGTTTTCAATATTATTTACTATATATTTTTCTTCTAATTAAGCTTCTTAATTGAAATATTCATTTGCATCCCAATAATTATCTTGAGATCCCTTAACATCCTCATCATTATCATTATTAGTATTCAAGGAATTTTATAAACCATAACTAGAACATGACAACATGAATATAAATCCATATTATCCCTTAGAGTTTAATTTACTTTTCTTTTGTGTATTATAAAGGAATTATTTGACTGAGGAGAAGCAATCAATTGTACGCATCTATTTCTAGATCCATATATTTCTATTGCATTATGTGAGGCCAACTCTTTTACCCTTACTAAAATTTTCTCTCCTATAAAATTTTACTTTGCATAATCAAGAGTACTTACTTAAAGGATCCAACCCCAACTATACCCATGTCATTTGTATATTTACTGATACATACTAAGGTAAAATTTAATTACTCTAACTTATAATCAATGTAATCATCACTTTCGTAATCATCATACATAATATCATAATAATAATTATTTTATATATCATTACGAAAATAGATAACATCCATATAATAACTTTTAACATCACAAAAAACACATATAAATAGAAAAACATTAAAAACATTAGAATTTTTGACATATTTTATAGATTTTGAAATGACATAGAGCTTAGGCTCAAGAAAAATAATCAAAATAAAAATAGAGTTATTGAATCAAAATTATAAAATATAATCTTTAATAATATAATATTTTCTATTATTATCAAATTTAATTTTTTCTAGAATTATATTTGTGTTGTTGCATGAAAGATATTTCAAATTAAGTATCTACAATATTATTAAAATATATGATTTAGTTTACATTATAATTTTTTTTTTCAATTTTGTTATAAACTATATTTTTATAATAATTTTTATTATTAGTTTTGTATTAAATAATTACTTCAAATTAAACATCCATAATACATAAAATATAGTATATTATGTTTAATTAATTATGAGATTTTAATTATAAAACAAAGATATAGAAGAATCTTATCTCAATTATAATTTGGTTTTAAATTTATTTCCATTCCCTCACCTCATATGCATGTGATGGAACTTATGTCCATGTGATGAATATTTTTTGACACATATTTTTAAGAAAAATAAATAATATTTCAAGTCATGTAATCAATTGGATGTCATAAGATATGTAAAAACATGATGATAAACACAAAATGTACAGCATAAATATTTTAGATTTATGCATTAAAATCACTCCACCATAGAATTCTATTTAGAATAATTATAGATGTTCTAATGATTGATTTCCTTCTTAAATGAACCACTTTTCTATTTATAAATAACTTGTAAATTCAAATAAAATGATATTACCACCCGTATTGATCTCCAATGGATGGGACTTAAAAAAGGTAAAAGAGAGGGAAATAATGACAATCAACTTAAAGAGGGTCTAGAGAATAATAAACCCATTTTAAGCTATACGATACATAATAATGAGAATTTTAGAAACTTAAAAGTCAACAAAAGAACCAATATTACAAAATTTAGATCAAATTTCGTATACATTAACAAATACACTGACATTAAAATAATGAGAATATTAATTATATAAAATGGTAAAAGGGCCATTTTAAATTATTAAATTTTTTTGGTGTATGCAACTAAGAATATGCATAGGTATTTATTAGTCTCTAAATTTTATGATCTTAGGATGATTATGTAACTATTGATTAGTGGTCCGAAGTACACATTATTGGCTTCTTTTGTCAAACTATGATGGTATATATCCCTTCTCCCAACCCCATCTAGGTTTCAAATTCCCTCCTCTTGATTTATCGATGTTATTAAATTCTTATTTGTAGCATCTAAAAATTTATTGGAACTTTGTGTCACCCCTTATTGAAAATATGCACTCGCTTTCTTTGTGCCACATTTTCACCTTGTGGTCATTTGATGTTTATTTGTGAACCAATAAGATCCTAATTTGAATTCAATTTTTCTATAAGCATGTAATTGTTTTAGTTTGTTTTGACATGCGAATTTGATTTATCATTCAAAATAATCAACTCAGCACTTTAAAGCATCTTAAAGAAAATAAATCATTCATTAGAGCATTTATTGAATAACATATGATTATGTTAAATATGTACACAACAAGACAATAATTTGCATGTTATTATAAATTCTAAAATCATCTAGATTTTTTTTTATATTTTTACTATCTAGTGGTCTAAAAAATCAAGATACTTGAACTATTCTTTAGTTTCACACATGCCCTAAAATATATGTTGTTTTTCTTAAGTTTTTAAGTACTATTGTCTAAGAAGAGTAAGAAGAATTTAATTTTACCAGTAATCCAAGATAAATATCAAGAATTTGGGAAATGTTTTTGGAGGTCCTAACATGGCAAATGTAGTCATCCAATTTTTATATGATACACATTTTTCCTAACCAATATGATAGTTTAGAATTTCCTTGAACAAAAGTTTAGATTGAACACAAAATTATCTAATCATCGTCACTATTCTTAACACTTTAAAAAATTCTTTTTCATTACTACCATTTAATGATTTCTACTAAGTTGTGAAATAAAATAAGATAAACCTAATATCTATATATTCACCATACATCAAAATTTGAAATTAATTATTTAAGCATGAATATTATTTTTTAGATATTATTTCTTTTAATCAATTATAATTTAAATATTTATTATATATTTTAATTGAAATCTCTTTATCCATACTAAAATATGATGTGTTATAATGTATAAATAATGTAATTTATTTTAATTTACTATTGCAATGCTGCACAATATATTACCAAAAACATATAATAATAAAAGGTTACAATGTAAAGAAGTCAAACAAATCTCAACATAAACTCCTTAGTAGAGAACAAATATGTCTTTAAAATAATAAAATTAGCCAGTCAAGACATAACCCAAACAACTAAAAATAACCATAAAGCATAATTTTAGGGACATGATGCCACCTCAAGAGGCATAGGCAGAGGATCATTATTAGGAAACACTAACCAGGTAGGAGGTTCTATGTTAGGAAAATCTAGAGCGTTGTAGCCATCTAGGGTTTCATCATGAAAAGTGATTGGGTAATCATCAATTAGCTATGAAAGAATAATAGTGATTGCTAGAGACCACTATGAAGGATCATCATCCAACTTTACATGAGAAATCCATCTACCCCTTGGGTGAGGGTGATGATAAAATTGGCCCCTACTTCTAGACTAACTTATGCTTTAATACCTCTTAGGAGGAGCAAGTGATGGACTATGTGGTAGGTCCTCAAGGATAACTCTATTTATGGTGTAAGGTAAAATCCCTAGTGGTCAAGGAGTTCCTCTAGGTAGTAGAGGCCTAAAGGCATATTTTCTACTTGGGATTGAATCCAAAAATAAATTGAAGAACTAACATCAAAATTTTCATTAAAAGAATTACATTCTACAAGCCTCATGATTAAAATTAACATTATGTATGGATTTTCATTGCTAAAAGAGAATAATAACACTCAAGAATTACTAGAAAAAGGTAATAGAAGATGGAATATTTTAAAATCCCCAAAGATAACCTGATGTGAAGAGAAAGGATTAGGGTGATAAGGTGGAAATAATAAATCAATCTAACACCAGGCAAACTACACTTTTAGATAAAACCAAAATGGATGTATAAAGGATTATACATGCCTAGAAGCCAAACAAAAGTGTTAGTGAATACATAGGTGGAGAAGCACCTCTTTGAGGAAGAGTCCTTGGTAAATTAAATACCATTAAAAATGAGCCAACTTGGGTTCTAGGCCAAGGTGCCACACATGATTTAGATAGGTGAACCAAGTCCTAGGAGATGACTGGTGTTGAGATGGAATGCAAACTAAGTTAGATGATGTATTAGTCAAGAAAACATAAATAAGCATAAAAAACATAACTAACTAAGATGACTCATTCATGTGGTTTTTCAAATGAAATTTAATAACTATAAAAAGAAGGAATATACTAGAAAACCTTCCCAAGAGAATCCCACCTCCAAGTGCAATTTAAAAATGTGATTGTCCCCTAATTTGGTGCTCCAAGTCTTTAGCAATGATGAGTGGCTTATTCCTTCATCATATTTCAATGCACCAATGAAACTAGAATCATGATATTGATCAAATCTATTACAATAGTGAAGCTATCCTTTTGAAAATTAATCATAATAACACTACACAAAGAAGGCTTGTCAAGTTAATTTTTCATAATAAGTTTTAACCAAAGAAGATTCAGAAGATGAGTGTTAACCCTTGTATTTATAGATTTTTGGTAATGATCAAAATCAACCATGATCATCCATCTTGAGATCAAGATTTGTGGCCATGAATAAATTAATCAATTTAATTTTGGAGGCTCAATTTATAAACATCCTCATTAATATTTAGAAGAATGGGGAATTAATGAGGCATGAGAGGGTTTAAACTAGATATTTATTCCATTTATGCTTATGGATGCCACCCCATTGTTGATGTAACTAGATGATGCATATATTAGAAATAAAGTTCTAATTAATAGATCTTCAATATCTTCCATGGATTTTCCACTTAATCTTTTGATTTGGATTATTTTTCTTAAGTAAGGTTAATTAATTTTCTACAATTCTTTGGAAATTGGTTGCTCACTTAATCAAACTAGTCAACATGTCTATTTATTGGGTCATAATTTGGATAGATTATAATTAGATGTAGGTGTCAATTGCATACATACTAATATCCTAGTTAGGACATTATTGACATGAAATAACACATGCACATGTCATTTTCTTCTAAATTAGAATAATTTAGTGGTTTAAATCACCAAATTAAAATTTCATCATTTTGAGTTGAAATGACTTGAGAAAAGTTAATAATCACATAAAATGCATTACCCTATTCAAGAATACATTAGCCTAAATCAACACTTGTATATGACAAGCTTGAACCATTTAGTGCATTTTAATGATTTTGGCACAAATTATGCTGTGTTATAGAATTTTGTGTAAGATTGACAATTTCAACACAATGGTGTTAGGAATTAAATGTCTACATTTTCCCCCTAGTTTAGAAGGTGTGGCAAGACATTTGGTTGAAGCAACATATTTTCAAAGAAAACAAATTGTCAAGAATAATTTGGAAGGAAATGACCCATGATTCCTGACCAAGATAACATATAGGGATGAAAGAGAGGGATATATTCTCAAAAAGAGAGAAAGAGTGAAATAAACCCATGGATAAGATTATATCTATATGAGCCAATGCTTTCATACGTTCATTTTCAATGATAAAAATATAATAGAATATGATGGGCCCCAAGTTGAGGTAAAGTGGAAAGGATACCATCCCAAAACATAAATGACACACTATAAACACACCCACAAAAGGGTGAAAGTTTTTCACTTATGGAATGATCGATATCGAGATAAGTTGCATATTTTAGAAAATATTAGATGAGGGAAAAAGATGTAGAGCTTGGAATTATAATAAAAAGGAGATTATTGATCTAATTAAATTTAAATAGTTATGTGCCCAATTAGAGTGGATTTGATTAGTGTATAAAATTATTTTTCCATAGTAGGGATAATTTTTATCACTGATAATTAATTTGTCCATGGTAGGGATAAGTGGATCAATAATAATTATAAATGTTGTGCCTCAGTAGGGAAAATTAGCAAGGACATCTCAGGGATATAACCTATTACATATATTAAAATAGGAGTTGGCTCAAACATAGATGTAAGGCTTGAATGATTAAAGCAACAATAAAATGTAAGGCATACATAGATGCATAAAGCGATGAAAGAGACATATAAAAGAATAAAGGTGGATGAGTTGACTTGAGATACATCATGTATTATAGTGCTACCTATATAGTCTAGATGGACCTCAAGACAATGCAGTTCACCTAGAAATAGGAGAAAATGAAATGAGGAATGAAGAATAAAATGAAATGAAACACTATTTGATTATATTTGTGATGTATTCCAAGAGATGCATGTCTTGCATAGAGTCTCATGTTAGGTTCATTAGTGCATTGAAATATGATATTTGGATCTTCATTAAATTTTGGACTTAGAATCCAAAGCACTTGGTGCGTACTATAAAAAGAGGTAAGTATGCATTATAATTATGAATAACCTATAATGATATTGTATTTTGATTGTGATGAATCGATTAAAATGTGAATAATTATAAATAAAGATAATGATAAAACTACCAATACCAAAGTTACAATGATTTACATTTAAACAAAAATCAAATAAATAAAAATATAAGAACACTACACAAATGTAACCTAACTTTAAATCAAGATATGAAAAATTAGGATTTAAGTAGGAACAAGAGTGTACAAAAGCAAAGCAAGAACAACTTAATAAATAACATCAAAAGAATATGTGAATAATCAAGATCTATGTCTATGATTAATATATTGATGAAAAAAAAAAAAAAATAACAATCCAAATATAACTCTAAGAAAATGAAGCCTAACTAGATGAAAAATGGTTACATAACATATTTAAACTGAAAAGAAAAACACATCACAAGATAAACTAGTAATACAAAAGATCAAATTGAAGGAAATAGTAACAATGAATAAATAACAAAGGACTAAAATAGAAACAAAAGCTTAACAAAAGGAGAAACAAGAAATCACAAAAAAATAACAATAAAAATAAAATAAACAGATAAAAATAAGAGTTAGTCATAATGTTAGTGTAAGGAGAAAATAATTATTCGTGCACCTGTGATAGATGCATTAATCTCTATGTGAAGATGATAATAATAAATGACACAAATATGCCCATGTGTGATAGGGAAACAAGATAGAATAAAATGGGGGAAAAAAAGAAAAGGAAGGGGTGGCCAAGCTAACTTTAGACATATGAGACAAGTGGATGCTATCTACATAGTTCTGTGGATGTGAGATCTAACATGAACTTTAGGAAAAATGTACTTCTCCCATGAAATGGGATGGAAAAAAAGTGATGATAACAAAATATGGTGGATGTTGTAGAGGAAACAAGGAAAATGGACTCACAAAATTGTGAGAGCATTCAAATGATTATTTGTAAAATGATAAGATCATGGAATTGGAATAAAGAAAAGTGCAAGACAATGTTTTTATTTGTTTTGTCAATCTTTTTATATTATTTTGGTGTTTTTGGAATAAGAAAAATAAATGACATATTAACTAAAGGTCCAGGAAACTCCCAAACCAAGGAGATGTGCATCCATAGGTAAGTGTTTAAACAATAACTAAACTGGCTATATTGGGGATCATGAATTATAAACAATGGAATACGAAACCACCTAATCAATGAGATACATGTCAAAAATTATAATTTATAATAATAGGTAATTTTTTATATAATGGTATATTCTCATAAATTAGTGAGAGCAATATCTTGCTCAAGCAACAATGCCTACCAAACAGCATAAAAATAACAATACAATAGTATGTAGTGATAGATAAATTTGAAGAACTCTTCAATGGGGAAAAACCATGTGTTGATGTATTTGTGTTCACTTCCCTATAAGATGAAGCTTAAAAATATGGTTCAAGATGAACTAATTTCTATAACTAGCATTGAATGTGTCTTGAATACCTATGAGATATAAGCAAGACCATAATTTGTCAAGGGATAAAATTGTCTAGGTTACAATAGTCCAAGATATGAAAATAATGTAGTTATAAAGAGAACGGTCTACGATTAAAAAACATGAATATGGTCCAAAAGTGGATGATCTAAGGTGGGATAGAAAGAGTCAAACTAGAATATAAATGATCTAGAATATTAATGGTACAAATTTTCCATTGTCTAGAGTCATAAAATAATATGTTTCTCATAAGCACAATCTAGAGAAGGTCAAAATTAATATGTCTAAGATAGGATGGTCTAGGATATAATAGTGGGATAAAATTACTTCAAAACAATTTTCCTCCAATTAAGGGGTCTTGTAGATAATGGTCTAAAAAAATTTCAAGCATAAAACTACTTTAGATGTACAAGATTCATGGGCTCTAGAATATCTTCACCATATCCAATAAGCAACTAGTATTTCCCCAATCCATAATTTGCTATGATAACATATGGCCCAAGCCAATTGGGTTAGAGCTTATCATTATTCTTGCATTCAACATTTATGTTCTTATCATTCTCTTTCAAGACCAAATCATGAATATCTAACTCTTGAGGGAGAATTCATTTATTTTAGCTTCCATGCCATCTATTATGATAGGCTTGTAAGTTATCTAGGGTAGAAAAACACTTTTCATCAAGGAGTTCTAGTTCTTGTAACCTATAAACTCTATAATCTTTGTCATCTTTAATATTCTCCAAGGATACTCATAATGAAGGCAACTCGATCTCAATCAGGATAATATATTTTATGCCATAAATGATAGAGTATGGAGCGGCTCCTATGGGGGTTTGATGACTAGTGCAATAGGCCAAAAGGGTAGGAAAAATTTATAGGTGCCAATTATGACCAACATCATTCAAAATATTCTTAAGTAGAGTAATAATGTATTTATTCAACACCTTAGCTTGTCCATTGACTTGTTGATTATATAGTGTGGATTTCTTGTGCTTGATTTTGAATTTTACAGAAAGAGTTTTTACATCTTAGTTTAAAAATGATCCACCATTATCAGATAGAATACAATCTAGGATACCATTTTGAAAAATGATATGGTAATGTTTGAACATGGAAATCTACTTCTTGGCAACAAAAGTGAGAGGAATGTGCTCAATTCACTTAGTAAAATACTTGGTAGTAGTGAAAATATGTTTATAGACATTAGGAGATGTGGTGTTAATTTTCGTGATGAGATTGAGGGCCCATATAGAAAATGGACATGATGTAGTAATTGGCTATAGTGGAAAACAAGATGCATGTATCAAATTACCATGTTATTGATAAGCAACACACTTCCTTACATAATTTCAAACATCTATCTCCATTATGGGCTAAAAGTAACTTGTCCTATAGAATTTTTTAACTAAGACCACATTGTTGGTGTGGGGCCCACACATTCCTTCATGAAACTCCTTAATCAATAACTTGGATTCTCCTAAAGATAAATAACAAAGTAGCATTCCATCATATCCTTTATGATAAAACATGTTTCCAAGGAGAGTATAATAGGATATACGATGAAGGAACAATTTTTTATGATTATTGGAAAAGTTAGGTGGAAAAACATAATCATGAAAATAAGTATAAATGTCTTGAAACAAATTCAGTTTAGGTGGGGAATTGATACTAGCAATGCTGCATACCCTTTCAAAATCTAGAAAAACATGGGTAGGCTATAGAAGATTTTCAATGAGAAACTGATCCACTTTAACACTACTATCCATTTGTATCATGGACCTAATTGTTTTCATTACATTGGTAGATATGTTATTTCCCCATGGTACTTGTTCAAACTATAGGGATTTGAAAGAAGCCTTGAGATTATCCATCATGAGCTCCTAGGGTACAAACTTGTCATCTCTAGTCTAATAATGATATATGCTTTAAATAATAATGAACTAGGAATCCCCATAGACCATTAAATGTTGGATATCCCACTATACATCAAGATGGATTTCTATAATAAGTGATTCATACTCAGCCATATTATTGGCATAATGAAAATTGATATGATATGACTTGGGAATCAAATCCCCTTACAATGCAATAAAAAAAAATTGGATCTAGATATGCAAGAATTAAAGGAAACATCAAAGTATAGTTTACATTGCTTAGGTTCATGAAAAACATCCTCTACTATCATAATATAATCATTTGGAAAGTCAAATCTAAGTGGTTGAGTGTCTATAGTAGGATCTTCAAAAAATTAATAAATATTAACCTGCCCCTTAATAACTTTTTCCTTTTGATACTCAATATAAAATTAACTTAAAATAATGACCCATTTATCCATGTGGCCTATGATATTTTCATTGGGTAATTTTTTTTGAAAGGGTCCACTTTAGCTATAACAACAATTTTGTTCTACATATAGTGTCGTAACTTTTTAGATGAAAACACCATAGATAAATACACCTTCTCAATAGGTGCATAATTATGTTCATAAGCCACTAGTGTGTGGCTCAAATAATAAATTTCATGTTTTCTACCTTGATCATCAAGTTTGTCCAAGATTCCCCTTTGTGTATGCTCAATTGCTAAAACGTAAAGGAATAATGGTTATCTAGGTGTTGGCATTCTCAAGACTAGTGGGTTGCCCAAATATGTTGTGATCTTTGTAAATAATAATTAACACTCATAATCACATTATAAAATAACCCCTTTCATCAATATATTTATAAATAACTATTACTTATATACTTATTATGAAATTAAGCTACAAATAGACTAGAACTTTCCTTGCAAGATTTAGATTTGTTTAATATTCGAAGGTGAAGGCATTTCAACAATAGCCTTGACCTTAGTAGGGTATACTTAAATACTTCTTTGAGACAGAATAAACCCTAGAACTTTTATATAATTGACACTAAATACACACTTCTTAGGATGCAGATGGACCTTATACTCATGAAGTCTCTCAAAGATTTTATTTAGAATGTCAAAATGTTTAGCATAGGTTCTTGACTTAACTAGGATGTCATCAACTTAATCTTTAATAATATCACTCATCATGTTCTTAATCACATCATTTTGATAATGTGACCCATGTTTTTCAATCCAAATGGTATGACTTGATGTTCCCCAGGACATGGTGAATAGAGTTTTGTGCTAGTCTTCTTGAGCTATCTTGATCTGATTGTATCTTCAAAATCCATCCATAAGGGATAGCATCTCATACCCACTATAATAATTGATAATCATATTAATGTTAGGTAGAGAAAAATCACCTTTGGGGTGCACTTTGTTGATATATCTAAAATTATTACAAATATGTACGCCCTGTAGCTTTTTCTTGACTAAAACTATGTTTGATATCCATTCAAAATAGTCTAGTGGTCTAATGAAGCTTTCTTCTAATAATTTATCTAGTTAGTCTTTTAGAAAAAGGGTGATGCATGGATGCATCTTCCTAAATTTTGATTTGTCACTAACCAAGTAGGGTTATTCTAGATCTTCATTTGTGTACTAGCTCAATGGTTTTGGGTTTAGTATTTGATCCTATTTTATTTCCCTAGAGTCATCTTAGATCCATTTTCGGAGGTTAATTTTAATGATATTTGATGGATCCACTACTAAGTAATGATATCCTTATGAGTCTAGTCTACGACTATGTTTGTGTGGTCTAAGAGGCCCCTAAGTCCATTAATTTAGGGTTATAATATGTGAGTGGTTTTATGACTCTTCTCTATTAGTATGGTTGGAGGCCCTATTCTAAAAGGGGTGGTTGATGGTCCTCTATTTTTGGAATCCTCCTTGAATATCATGTGTTGATGGTATCATGTTAGTGGTTTTCTTTCCTTGATACCATTTTGGTTATGAGTTGCAGCTAAAGGGTTGTATATGGGAAGGGATCACTCCAAATCTTGGTTTTATGTAGTAGACTAATGTAGTTTGTCCCTTTGATTCTAGTTTTTTATCATTGAGCTCCAATGTTAAACCTTCTAGGTGAGGTTCAGGGCTTGTAAATTTGTATATTCTCTAGTTTTAGGAGCTGATCAAAATCACTTACTTTGTATTTTGAGCCAAGATTGTAATTCTTGTTTTATGCATTGAGTTGGGTCAACTTATTATCATTGAAGCCAATGGTTCTCCAAGACTTTCCTTCGATGAGCTAGGTTCATTTTAGTTGTGTGATTTCTTTACCCATTGAAACAATTATGTGTTATGAGTAAGTTTGAATAAATTTTGTAGATAAGTGTTGACTCTTCACTGACTATTCTTGCCTTTGTATTGGGGACATAGTCTTTAGTTAATTTTTTTATTTTTATTTATGTTATTAGTAAAGGTATTTATTACGATCTGGTATTGATATATTTTTTCCCTTTTGAATATAATATTTTGGATCTTTTTGAAATCTTCATTTTTATTTGTACTAAACAGAAAAATTTGATTAAAGTTTGAGCTCCAAGTATAAAGGAGATAAGTGTAAATTGTGAAGAAAATATTATTAGAGTGTTTTGAAAAATAAATCAATAAGTTGAATTGAATGTCAATTAAAATCAAATTTTAGAGTCATTTTGGAGCCTTTTGGCATGTTTTCATCTATCTAGTTAATTTAGTTGAAATTATAATTTTCACTGGTGTCTTTGAAACTTGGTAAATAATTTAATATATTCATTTTTTGTTGAAATATTATTATTTTTTAATAATTTAAAAGGTCTATTAAGTGTTTTCAAAAAAAATTATATCGATTTATAAATTAAAATTCAATAACCCTTATAGAAAATGTGTTAAGATATCCATATTACCTTAATTCTAATCAATACTTACAATCTCAAATTGGCCACTGGTGAACATGCATATCTCTAATTAAATATAAGA
The DNA here is from genome assembly GCA_037957365.1 of Torreya grandis. Classification (NCBI taxonomy): domain Eukaryota; kingdom Viridiplantae; phylum Streptophyta; class Pinopsida; order Cupressales; family Taxaceae; genus Torreya; species Torreya grandis. Next base: position 2,755,579 of record JARHVA010001748.1, read on the forward strand.
ATAGGTAAGTCCAATGCAAGCTATTGAAGGTGGTAAAAAATTAAGAAAATAAAAATATGTGAGGATAAAAATATTGAAGTGGAAAATGAAAAAATTCAGACAAATCAATGTGGAGGAATTTGTGTGATATCCTAAGACAATAATATAAAACACATAAACATTGGAATGATAAAAACAACTCAATAAATATTTGAGAGAAGACTAACATTTGATATCTATAGAATCATACAAATAATTCCAAAAATCTCATACAAACATCTCCCACTTTTTGAAGACTCATGTTGATTGTGAAATATATATAAATGTTGATGTCAAAAAATAAAGTTCCCATACTATTAGTGATAATGATGAATAGATACTTATAACATGCATTTTTAAATTCAAAAAATAAAAAATTTAAGTGTCATAATGTTAAGTCTCACTTAGCCCACAAGGTTTGATAACATATTTGTGTGTTTCCACTTAGTGTCTTGAAATCCACATTGACCAACTCAATTTTGTTCCCACTCGTAGAATGTTGATGCCAATTTTGAAAAAATAAAGTCAAATCGATAATTCTCACATAATTTTTTGCTGAATCCACCTTTATTGAAATGTGTGATAAGTTAAAAATTATCAAGAAGTTGAAAAATTCCTCCATACCACTTAAGTTCTATGAAAGTTATTTTAAAGCCCATTTCAAAATTCTGACCCATTTTTACAAACACATGCTTTCAAATTATTATTTTTATAAAAACCAGTCAAAATTTATGTGTAGGGTTGTATATTGTTTTAGTTATATATTTTATATATGAAGTCTATTTTGACTTTCATTCAAAATATTAGAAATCTCTTCTAAAAAATTATCACATGATAAATATTATTTCATTTTCTAGTAATAAAATGTTATGGGGAAATATTTTGAAGTATATCTATTCGTAAATAGATGTATAAATAAAAGAATGGATAAAACTTTGAAATTAGTGTGGTATGACCCAACAATAAATCTTCATTTCCATTCAATTAGATAGATGAAGATATCAGTTAATCGGATCACAACACATACATCTAAAACAAACCCTTCCAAAGGCAATGGAGAATTCTTTTTAAAGAAACAAACAAAAAGACTTTCCAAACGCTCATAATAAATTTCTCAAAATAAATGTTATATGGCTAGATAGTGCGTGTTCATTTTCATAAGATTGAAATAAGTGAACTAACTATCAATAAGTGAACTGACTATCAGTAGGCCATATTAGGATAAGTAAGCACTTGCATCACATCATAGAAAGGAATCCACAAGATTGATAAAATATTGGCCATCAAATAATTTAGAGTTCTCATGCATTCTACTAATAAAATGTAATTTTTTTGTCAAATCTATAACTTGTACGGGTGTAATAAATTCAACCTTCTATAATAATATAAGAGGGACTTATTCCTCTTCATTATTGACATATTACTCATTTTCTCTTGTACAAAATAATAATCCATCACAACCACTTCTATTTTTCCATCTAGTTAGTTGGGGATAGTTCCATAATTAATAATGTGGCTATTTATACTAGTTATTTAATAACTTTATAAATTATATATAGTTATGAATTTGATATATCATCCTCAATAGGTTACATAGCTTCACCTATCTCAATACATGACACATGATCTAGTCTCACGATTAGTATTCTAAGATTTCCTCAGATAGAAAATTTAAACTCATGGAATATAGCACCATCCAGGAAAACATATAGACACATACCATTAGATTGTTCACCAAATACTTAAGTCTGACATGATTTATAAAAATAATAAACATAGTTAGAAGAAAATATTATCTATTACCTAAACCATATTGAGAACTTCTGTCTCTATTATTTTACAATTTTTATCAATGCTAATAAATTCCAACTTATAAAATTATAGGATGATCATTTTTCCCTCAAATAAGCTATGCAAATATTTCTCTCAAAATAGTTTTAGATGCATCAGGTTGCACATCAATTAGAATATTTCATTTCAAAAAATTTAGAATCGGTGCATTGTCCAATTACCCCTTCAATAATTTAATTGCCTCATATTATGCTTTGGTCCACTTAAATAGAATGTATTTACATCAAAAATCTTGTAGAGGCATTAAAATATGTGAAAAATTATGTAGAAACTTAATATGGTATTTACAATGTCATACGAATGCACACACTTCATCTACACGTGTGATGCCAATTGTTATCTTTGTAGGATCAACTAACATGTTTTATTTTTAAATGACATGTTCCAACAAAGTAAAAGATGATACTAAAACTACACATTTATTTATTTTCAAAGATATCTAATTTTTTCAAAAAATATAAAACATCGTGATCAAACTAAGGTAGTAATTCTCAACCAATCCATAAATAGTTCAAACATCTATATACACATGTAAAAAATTATGTATTAATTGTTTAATTTTTTCAACAACAATTCATGAGAACATAGAGTGCATATTATTTAATGCAAATAACATCATATTGTATGTGTATAATTGAAACTATGTGGAAAACATGATCTTAGAATTATCTTCATAGAAAATTCACAATTGGTGATAAATTGAAAATACATCATTGAATATGTAGATTTATTAGCCATCTACTACTTCCAACACTTATTATATGAATGCTATTAGGAATAGATCATGTGCAAAATTTAAACGTAGTAATAACACAACCGAGTACAAAGCATTGCATCTAGGCCTCACAATACTATAACAAGTGAGGATCAAAATTTTAATAGTGCAAGGGGATGCTGAGTTGGTTATCTTACAAATCAAAAACGAATTCCAAGTAAAAAATGATCACTTGGATATTACAAAAATAGAGTTTAGGACTATAAGTATAATTCTGAATCCAGTTTTAGAGCTATTGTTTTTTGGGATGATATTTATAAATAATATGACTTGTAGTCTCTACTTCAATTATTATTTCCTATCCTAACTTTGGTGTGGATAATAATACCATAGAGATGTTATTTCACCCAAGCATTCCCAAAAATTTAAAAAATTGGCAAGTATTCAATGATGATCATCATATCATTGTACTCCCTAAGAAGATAGATAATATAAAAAACCCTTATTTTTAATAAAGTGTTTATCTTTTAGAAATTTTACTTCACAAGTTGATGAAGAAGGAATTAATAGTTAATTTAATGAAGATGGTGTGATTTGATTGACGACGAACAAGATGTTCAGAGGCCTAGTTTCACTAGAATAACTTTTTGATTAACATGATAGGTTTATCAAGAAAAAATTGTAAAAGGATTCTCTTAGTTCATATGATTATGAAAAGGTAAATGTTTATTCCAAAGAATAACTTAGAATGATCAACATCAGAAAGTGTTTTCTTGAAGAATGTTGAAGGTTTATCTCATTTATTAGAAAGAATATTGATATACTTTCTTTATTTTATAATTATTTTAAGTCATTTCAACATTAGTAAATTTAATTCAACATTCCTTTCAAGCCAGATATAAACCCTTTTAAATTAAAAAAAGGCATTATAAATAAAAGTTAACAAGAACATTCTTTTGAACAGGTTTGGAAAAATTTTAATGTGAGAATTATGTTTCCCATTTATCACTCTATGTGGGTGTCCAACATTATGCTTGAGTGAAATAAAGATGGTGAAATAATAATTCATATTGATTTTATGAATTTTAATCAAGCATAATGAAATATAATTACCCACTACCTATCATGGACATGTGTTGTAAAAGAAAACCACCTAAAAAATTGCATTCCAAATCCCATAGGGTACATTTGCATACAATAATATGCAATATGATATTATTAATATTGTTCAAACCCTAAAAAGAGAAATGAATCTATATTTCCATGTTTTTAAATACAAGATGATAATAGTTTACCTAGATGACTTAACAATGTTTTTGAAAAGGCATGAAAATGATTATGGGCATCTGGAGAAAGTTTTTTAAAGGGAACACTTCATGATATCTCCTTAAATCCTAATAATTATATCTTATAAGGTCATATAAGGAAAGTTACTATGTCACATAGTGTATACATAATGCACAAATATTGATCTAGAAAGAGTTGAGGCTATTCAAATGTTCTTTCTCCAAATAAGCAAACGTGGCATTCACTCCTTAAAAAAGAGAACATTTTATTTATATTTGTGCCTGACTTCAGAATGATTTCAAGTAGATTAAATATGGAAAGGATGATTTTGAAGAGATAATATTTTTAATTTCCAAAGCATTAAAAATATTTTAGAATCTATAGATACTCATCAACATTATTTTAGCGATTTTAGTTTATGAAAACAATGAAGGGATAGAGATACCTATCCCTTTATAAGGTGTAGACTAAAATAATATGAATTAAAATATTTTAAAGTAAAAAAACCATGTGTACTTAGTGTTCATGGAAGTCAATAATTTTATGTATGATATTTTGAACTCCCACCCAATAATAATTAATCTATAAGACCTTTTATTTATGTAGGTATATGTCTTATCAATGTCTTTAGATTTATGGAGAATAAAGGTGATTCTGAGAGCTACACCTATTTTTTGGAAATCTAAACTAAGGATATTTATGTATTTAATTTTATTTTTTTATTTTCAATCTATAACATTTTTTTATAGTGTTAATTGAGCCAAGTAGAAGATTGATGCATTGACAAGTCAACTTAAAGTAATTAGCCCTATCTCTAAACAATTTCTTGTATCTATTTTATATACTTATATTAAATTATTATGTTGTTGTGTTTTTATCCATGCTTATCTTAGCTTTTACTATCTTTACATGCCATTATATCCATAGTTAAATACATGTTATTTACAAACTTTAGTTTAGATACCTCTTGGTTACTACCTAATATACATTATTTACATTTATTTTACCTCATTTAAATATTTTATCTAGGGTTTCTTTGTTTTTAGTATTTTATATAAGCTTCCTAATTATATCCTAATTTCATTTTTAAAAATAAGTTTTGATATATTCTCGACCAAAAAATTTAGCATAACTAATTATATATATACTAGATCTAATATAATATTATTTTTTTAATATTTGAAAATACGTATATTTCTAACCATAATTTCCCAACATATAACTCCCTCCAGCCTTTTTAATAATTCACTCCACCTACACTTAACACACATAGATGTGAAGTTTTGAATTGAATTTTCTTAATAATAGTTAGGCTTATATTATTAAAAAAAACCAATTTAATTTTCCTTTCATATAACTCTAAAGCACATAGAAAATTAAAAGTAAACTCCTCACCAAAAACTAAGATTACAATTAAGCTAGAAAAACATTAACAATGGAAACCAATCTTTTTGTGTAATTGATTAATTATAATTACAAACAATTTAATGTTCCTTTCATCCTTCAGAGGAAACTTTCACATTATTTTAACTCGACTCTCTCCTATTCTGATACCAAATATGATTTTTGGATATAGACTTTATACATTTTTATTACACAAATACTTCATTGATTAATAGTAAACACATGACACATAATAATATTATGTATTGGTAGAATATTTCTACAAATAGATATGTCATATTACTGTTAGTATATACTTATCGTATCTCACTTAATCATGCTCTATATTTTATCCTCATAAAAAATTAAATGAACAAACTGATCATACTCATTATAATAAGTTTAATATTTAAATTTATATAAGTACCTTAATTATATGTAATATTAATTTAAATTTCCTAACATTTTCAGATGTTAAGCTAACTATGTCCTACCTTGTACAAAACAAACTATCCAAGCATGATAAAAAGAAGATTTTTATTATATATTTTTTAAAAACATTAAAATTTTCTAGTTAAAACAAAAAAACATCAAGTCATAATATAGATATAATTCTTTTTGATTCCATCACTGATTATTTTCAATGCTTTAAATATATTTATATGACTTTAATTACATCCACTAGTAATGTATATGTTAATTTAAGAAAAAAAAATGTAAAGATAGTGAATTGAAGGAGACCCACACAATTGAAGATAATTGAATTAGAATGTCCAATGTTACTAATTAATTTTTATTCGGGGTGAATTATAACCAATTTTACTCTTAGTTGAGCTATTCACGTAATTTGTTCCATCAAGCATATAATATAGGATAAAAAACTCCATAAAACTAACTAGATTATATTAAGGTTTGATTATCTTCAATTTCATATTTTATTAAAGTAATTAAATAATTGATTCAATTGAGTGCACAAATAGAGATAATCAAGACATACACACCAACTTAAAACCTAGTTTAGATTGGATCTTGAATTCCCTCAATTAAATCTAATTTTATGTATAGTCAACCCAACATATTATATAGCTCAATTAAATATGTAATTAAGATTAATAAAACCTCAAAACTTAATTGAGGACCATCTTAAAAGGATGTAAATATATAAAAGGGATTATGTCCCAAGCCAAATTATGGATCAACAAAATTATAGATATTATAAAAAAAAGTAAAAAAAATATTTTCACCAAACTATACATAATCGAATAATTAAATCAATGAAGTGAAAATTGGGAGTAGTTGAGCCCCCAAAAGCTCAATTATAACCATATTATATACAATAGGGGTGGTTAAAACTACAAAATACAATTAAAACTAATCAAGAAACATTTGGTAATGATTTACACCAACTTCTAGACTTATTGAACTAATCGAGAATTTACTCAATTATAGGCACAATTGAGGAAAATTGACATGCACAGGTCTTAATTTAATCAATTAGAAAACATTATGCCTTACTAATTTCACACATAGATTCAATCATCACATAAATGGGATCAATCAAGCCATGTAAACCTAGTTTATACCCATTAACATGAATTATGATTAACATTAATTTTTTTTCATAATTAAATTAATTATTTAATTTGGTTAATAAAATAAAAATTGGGGGATAATAAACTCTTCCAATCTAAAATGAAACTAATTAAAATGAATAGGGAAATGATTAGCCCCACTAAGTGGCTTGACTAAACTAGTCATATAACTAATTCAATGGCATACATAATTAAAATTAATCAAACCTTATGAATGTAATTAAAAAAAAAATTAAAATAAATATAATTAAATATTTTTGAAGTTATAATAAAAATAAAATTAATCAATCTTTTTAAACCTAACTGTAATCAATTACCTTGAATTATGACTTGACTAACCCAAATAACATAACACATTTAATAAATGATGTAATAATAAGAAACTATGAGGAAAAAATGGGTGCTCTTTCAGAATTTGAATTAGCTAGTTCGTAGGCAGGTGAGAAACTGGTCGAGGAGAATTTGGTAGGAGGTACACACCCTAGAGGAATTGTAGGGGGTGTTGAAAGGAATGATGGGTCAGAATCATTAGCTGATGTGGCTAATGGAAAGCCTGTGTGCGCATCTGATCTATATTTTGGGATCCGTGTCCACCCATTAGATTCCCTTGCTGCTTTTCACGTGTTGGGACAAGATCTTGAATAGGAGAAAGATAATGTTGATTCTAATAAGGAAAATCCTCAGAAGAGTTGAAGGTAGGATCCTCAAAATGAAGGACTTGGTCATCTCTATGTGGCAAGAAACCTACTAGAAAATCTCTTTTCCCATTGGTGACTGTTATGTCTTGCTGGGAGAAAGGTGAGTTTCAAGTTTTTATTCTAGATCCTTTAGTTGATTTTTATGTGTGCTTCATGGATTTCACCCTAGTGGGAAAATTTTTAGGAGCAAGACCAAATCTAGAATTTCTTAGAAAAATGGTTAAAAGAAAATGGGTTATTAGAGGAGAGATAGATATTTCCCCAATGTTGAATGGTTTCTTCTTATTCATCTTCAACTGTAAGGAAGACATGAATATGGTTCTTTGTGAAGGACCATGGTCTTTTGGTAAATGCTCTCTCACTATTAAAAAAAGGGAGCCTAACATGGATCTCTCAGATTCTTTTTTCTTAACCACTCCCATTTGGGCTAGAATTCCTGGTCTCCCTTTAGAATTTTGGCATGAGGACATTTTTAAAGGTATTGCCAGTTCTTTTGGTGAACTTGTGGCATTGGATAATGCTATGGATGCTAGAACCAAACTTCAAAGTGCTAGACTTTATGTTAAAGTGGCAGACCTGAATCATCTCCCAGAAAAGGTGGAACTAATATCCAAGCTTAGTAAAAAAAACTCAAGAATTTTTTTTTGAAGATTTTCCCAACTCTTGCTATGCTTGTAAGAAACATGGGCATCTAGTTAAAAATTGAGCCTCCAAAAGTAAAAATCATCCTAGTAGTGTTTTGGATGGGAAAAAGACCAAGGTCTAGCAAAAGAAAGTATGGAAACCCATAGATGACCAAGAACAAAAGAATAATGAATATTCTAAAGCTATGCTGAGGCAGATATAGAGCCTTCTTTTGATGTTTCTAATGCTCCACATGCTGAGGTAGATAAGGAGCCTTATTTCTTTGAGAAAGAAGGACATGGTTTGCAATCAAATAACATAATACCTGAACAAAGAATGGATGATCTGATAGATTTATCAAAACAAATCATTTTCTATAAAAGGATAGAACATCGATGGAGAGATGTAGATGACAAAATTGTGCTAGAGAAAGGTGAATTCTTGGTTGAAGTTGGAAATAAATCAGAGGAGGGAGATCTTGTTTCTAAGTCCAGGGAGATCCAGGTGTTATTTCAGATTGATACTGACGTTCCTTTGGATGAGCCTCCTCCCCTAGAAGTTGGGAAAGATAATGGAGAAAACTCAAAGCATAAACTAAACGAAAGAAAAAGGGCAAAAAAAAGATCAATACTAAAGGGGTAAAAGCTAGAAGTAACAAAATAGATCAGCAAACTAAGGCAAAACCTCTTGCTTCTACTCTGAATAAATATGGAAAAAGAGATGAACAGTAGTCTACAGTGAAACCAAATGTTGGTTCCCCAGACAAACTTGGAAGAAGAACCACTAAGAAAACTAGACAGTTAAAAAGTATGCAAAATATTGCTAATGGTAGGTAAGCAACTATTCTGGATTTTACACCTAAAAAATAGATACAAATACCATTACTTGGAGTATTAGGGGGATATTGATGTTGTCCCTATGAAATCTGATTTTGATGTTGCTCTTTTGTAGGTTTTAGGACTGCTTGTCCTGGTGGTTGTTAATGCTTTATCTTTTTTGATTCTATTAAAGGGTTTCAAGGTCCCTTCAAAACTTGCTTTTACCATAATCTAAAACATAACATATTTAATTAATCAAATATGTAATCAAGAATAATTTTCAAACTCAAACCCTATTGAAAATTATTAACATAAATTAAGATTGGTTTCACCCCAACTACACAACTTATTGAACTTATCAGGCAATTAGGTCAATAAGGTGTTAGTGGTGATAATCGAGCCTTTCAAACCTCCATTTCCTTGAAAGTAAATAAAG
>JARHVA010001748.1:2772500-2815000 GCA_037957365.1 Torreya grandis
ACCTAAGGCAAATTTCAACCATTCAATTGAAAAGGGCTTAATGAAAGGTATGTCAAAAGTTCTTGGTAAACTTTGATGAAATCAAAGAAACAAAAGAGCTCTCTATTGATGATGTTTTTCTAGAGGAATTGTTGGGTTTACCTCCAAAAATGGAATCTAAATTCACTATTGATATAATTACAGGATCAAAACCTTAATCTAAAGCTTCCTATAGAATTATAATTACTAAATTGGTTGAATTAAAATACTAACCTTAGGATACATTGGAATTTTTTTTGATTCTTCCAAGTGTTTCATCATGGTTCATTCCTATAGTGCTTTTAAAAAAGAAGGATGGAATCCTTCACATGTGTATAGTTTATAGGGTGTTAAATAAACAAGCTATTAAGAACATGTATCAATTACCATGAATTGATGATATTTTCCATAAAATACATGTTTAAATACTCTTTTCCAATATTGTCCTTCAATTTGGGTATCATAAGTTAAGGATAGAGGAGGAAGACATTCCAAAAATAATTTTTAGGACTAGATGTAAACATTATGAGTTCATAGTGCTTACTTCTAGGCTAATGAATATAGCTACAAAATTCATGAATTTCATGATTAGTGTGTTCAAGGATTACCTTGATCTATTTATGCTAATATTTATTGATGACATCCTCATCTAATAAAAAATTAAAGAGGAACATATTGAGCATTTGTGTTTGGTTTTGTAATGGTATGAAAAGCGAAAGCTATATGGGAAATTTTATAAGTGTGCCTTATTTAAAATAATAATATAATACTTGGGATATATTATATATATATATATAAGAATTTTTAGTGGATATAACTAATATTATGTCCATCATGGAATGGATAACACCTAGGAATGGGCATGAGGAATGTGGTTTTATGGGTTTAGCATGATACAATAAGAAATTTGTACCAAATTTATCTAAAATAGAAAATCTAATTACCTCTCTTCAAAATAAATAACATCATTCTATTTCATCCAATAAATATGAAAAAGCCTTATAGAATTTAAAAAAAAACCTACTTAAACACTAGTATTACAGATTTTGGATCCAAATAGCCATTTTATAATGATTATTAATTCTTATAGGGATGGCTTTAGATGATTTATTATGTAGGATGATTTAGTTGTAGCTTATAAATCAAATAAGCTGATTCCATATGAGGTAAATTATACCCCACATGACTTATATTTAGCTTCTATAGTGCATACTTTACAAGTATCAAGGAATTACTTGTTAGTAAAACCTTTTCAACTCAGAATGGATAAATTTGGAATCATGTACATATTTGTCCAACCTAAATTTAATACTCCTTAAGGATGATGGTTAATGTTTTTTTGGACTATTACTTTGACATTAGCTAAATTAAAGGAAAATAAAATACAATTTAATATGCCCTTAGTCATAGAAGGTAAATTCCATCTTTGGATACTATTAGGAGTACCTTATGAAATAAGGTAGTAAAATTCTCACTAGGAGATGAATTCTATGAGAAAGTAAATAAGAATTATTGAATAATTCACAACATCTTAGATATATAGGAATCTAATTTGAAAATGATGGAATTTTAAGATATAATGGAATAATATATGTACCTAATAGGGAAAATTTGAGGGGTGTTTTGCTAAGAGATTTGCATAATGCACTCTATTTGGGATATCCTAGTGTGAGTAAGATCATATCAGAGTAAAGACCGTTGTATTTCTAAGAAGGAATAAATAAATGTGTGGTATATTAGATGTCTAGATTATTAGAATGCTAGTAGGTCAAGGTTGAACATGTCTATTTAGTTGTTGTACCCATATTTTATAATATAATAGAAGTGTTACGTCATTAGTATGGACTTTTTTTAAGCATTTCTTATGTTAATTAATCATCTTGATATGATATTGGTGGTTATAGATAAACTCACCAAAGTATCACACTTCATTCTAAACAATTTGACATATTATGCACAAATGCTTGAAAAGAGGTTATTAAAATAAATTTATAGATTGTATGTGTTTCCATAAAATATATTTTCAGATAGGGAACCTAGGATGACCTCAAAACATTTTAGCAAAACCTTAATATAACATTGGGTACACAATTGGACTTTAGTAAAACTTACCATTAGAAATAAATGGATAAACCAAAAGGGTGAATCATATACTAGAGAATATTTTAAGATGTATTATATAGATCAAAAATATAAATAGGATTATAACATCTCGTGCCAATTAGTATCGAAGATGTCTCCTTTTGAATTTTTATATGGTAAGAGGTGTAGAACACCAATCAGTTGGGATAAGTTATAAGATAGAGTGGTCTTTACAACTGATATGTCTACTGAGATAGAAGAGTAGGTGAAATTAATAAGGAAAATATTAGTAGAAGGAAAATATTAGTGGAAGCCAATGATAAACATAAAATCTTTGCTGACCCGAAAAGGAGATCAAGGTAATTCCCAGTTGGAAATAAGATTTTTTGTGAGTTAATCCTCAAAAGAGTGCCATTAAGTTTGGTAAAATAGCATAATTATCACAAAGATATGTAGGGCCCTTTGAGGTTGAATAAGTAATAAAAATGATAAATCCTATAGCATATATACTTGACTTGTCACCAGTGTTAGCATAAATACATAATATTTTTCATGTGTATTATCTTTAAAAATATATAATTGATCCTTCACATGTTTTCGATTGGAATGCATTATAGGTTCATCATCAAGGGGAATCATAATAGGATCACCAAAATTTATTTGGATCATTATTTTCAAATCATTATCTTCTTTTTCTTAACATATTTTTCATTATTTGAAAAGATGATAATTTTTCTATGTTTTTAATGCCTTATCAAACAGGGGAAAACTATAAACACACCATTCTAGCCACAACTAGACTTAAAATTTATTTCTACCAAAAAATGTAAATTAAACATATGAATCATTAAATTTCTTAATTTTATCCACACATAAGATATTAGTGCTCAGAATTATGTTGAGGCACCCCTATTTGGGGTATTATCCTTTACGTAATAGTGACCTCTCTCTGATTCATCCTCGATCAAGTTAGGACCTATTAAATTGACCTTTTTGACCAAGGGTGATGGATAACCCTACATTAATTTATAAATTTTGATTAACCTGATCAAAATTACTTAATTGATTAAACTCAATTAAATGCATAGTCGAAACATCCATGGCTAATTAAAGAATTTCTATTTTTTTAAAAATTCATATTTATCTAGATTTGTTAACATCATCATAAGATCACACAAATATCTTAAATCCATAGCTTTTTAAAAAAAAAAAAATTCTAAATTCACTAATTAAATTTATTCGTCATCTCTCATGACAAGTGGCCAAGTGGATCATGGAGAATTAATGAATTTCTATTTTTAGAAATTCATAAATTCAACCAATATATCTTCTATGAGTTGTGAATCCACTTGTAAAAAAATCAAGAATTGGGAGGGAAACATAATCATTCTTGACCCATGTCTCTCACATAACCCTCATGATTATCTTTAACTCAACTCATATTTAGCCAAAGTCAACCCAAGATTAGATTGCCTCAACCAAGGTTAGTTCTAAACCTGACCTCCTTATAATTAGAGTTAGTTATAGATATAAGTGCCAAGAAACCTCTAAACCATGATTGTTAGTACAAAGAACTAATGGAGAATTATCTATAGGAGAGCTTCACATGTCAAGCATAAAGCCAAGCAACATTACTAAGGTACCAAGGAGAAGTGGAGAAATGGAGATTCATTGACAAAGATTTTTTAAACGCATAGCCAAACACATCATTCTATGGCCAACTCATAACACTCATTCTCATGGAAGTTAATATCTCTTATTTTTACTTTCACTTATTAGTTATTTATGTAGTTCTCTAGCTCATTGAGTGTCAAGGTTAGAGGTGTTAGTTTTTAAAGTGCTTGTTTTGATTTGGTTTATTACTAACACTATAATAATATCCCATCTATGTGAAAGTCCTTGTTCACAATATGTAGATGCATGAAATAATCTATCTTTTATTCTCATGGAAGGTAATATCTCTTGTTTTTACTTTCACTTATTTGTTATTTGTGTAGTTCTATAGCTCTTTGAGTGTCAATGCTAGAAGTTTTAGTTTTTAGAGTGTTTATTTTGATTTTATTTCTTTACTAACACTATAATATTATCTCATCTATGTCAAAGTACTTGTTTACAACATGTAGATGCAGAAAATAATATAGCTTGTAACTTGACAAAGATTAATCATGGGTTGTTTTTTGAGTGATTTAAACCTTTTGTATGATTGATCCTATGATTGATAAATAAATAGGGATAAATATGGTAGAGTAACTCATTTTTGTGATTAATTGAATTACCATGGGTAGATGATTTATTGGTATTTGTTAGATGAATAATGAGAAGCCTTAGACTTGTATTTATACTGCATCTTTTGAAAATATCTCATGGTAGGGTCCAATAAGATAAATAGGTTGACCCTTAGGTTTTTAATAGTTTACAATTTAGATAAATTTTAATTATGGGACACTAAATAAGGATCTGGACACCATCTATGCTAGTGTCTTTTAGTGGATGGTAGTGTCGAGAAGATTATAAAATAGTCAAGGATTTAAAATTTATAGTAAAAGATGTATATCAAGTTTTGATATTTATATACAGTACAAGAGATCCATGTCATCAAAATGATAAAGATAAAACTATAAGATAATCAATTAGGCACAATGAGATGACAAATATGAACCTTGTAGTAGTGGAAAAGTCCAAAACTAAAAAGCAAAGCCCCAATTAATATTTGTCAAATATACAAAATTGAGATACTATTAATATTCAATTTTAGTATATATATAATTATATAACAAATTATATTATATTATTAAGATATTAATTATTTAAATTATATAAATTATTAAATATTATATTAGTATATAATATACTAGTAATGCATATAGTAATTAATACTATATTTAAAATGATATATTTTAATTAGAGAATCTCTATTACTAGTATAATTAATATATATATATATATATATATATATATATATATATATATATATAACACTCTAATTAAGATTATATAATATAATATTGTATATTAGTAAAGATTATATTACTACATGTTATAATAAAGATATATAGTAATTAATACTTTCATATATTAATAAATATTATATTACTATATCTTATAGTAATAATGTATATAGTAATTAATACTCTAATTAAAATATAATATATATACTTAATTAAAAAATAAATTATAATATACATTATTAATATAATATTTACTAATTCGTATAATATTATATTATATATATATATATATATATATATATATATATATATATATATATATATATATATATATATATATATATATATATATAATGGGTTGGGGTCCCCTACCCATTCATTAATCAAGAAAAGGATTTTAAAAACATTGTTATGATATTGGAAGATCCATAATATGCAAGATGAAGATACAAGATAGAGCCATCATATCTAGGTTTTGTCAATCAAAAAAATAAGGGGGACAAACCCCAAGGGTATATAAAGCACTTCAAAATTCAGTAATTCCAAAAAGACCCAAATATGAAGAAAGGAAGATGAAACTAGTTTGAGTCATTAGCTTAGCCATGGTCAAAAATGAGCATCAATACAAAAGTCAAGGAAATCAAGAGGGTGTCATACCGCTACCACCACATCAACATCCCAACATAAATATATGACCAAACTATATATGTCTAGATCAACATTTATAACATCACTTAGTCTCCAGACCCATTCATGACCCCCTTAATTCTTTCAATAACAATCTATCAATGACTTTTCCAAGACCAATTTTTTTCCACCTGAGACCCTACATTCCAATTCTAGTTAATCCCTAATTAGAGTCTTCTTTCCCTTATTTTTCATGCATTTTTTGAAAAACCCAACAATCCCAGGGGTTTGTTTAGCCACTTCAAGTTTCCTCCTCATGTGGCTAGAAGGAACACAAAGGTGAGTGAAAGGTCTTAATAATTCATTATACTTATCAGTGGGGACATCAGAGGAGGAGGGATCTCCCCTATAACCCTTACTAGATATTTAGCTTCATCCATGATCCTTTCAAACCACCTTTAAAATATGTGATGGTTGTTCACATTTCTTACTACAAGGGTTAGAAGTAAGTATATTAGCATTATCAAAGTTGATGTAAACTATGCACACATCATTCTTATATCTATTTGACATTTTTACCATTCCTAACTTGGAACTTATTTTTTTATGTATCATATTTTATGACATATAGGTAGCACTTGTTATTTGCTTAATTTTATGTCATTACTTTCTTAATATAATTCATCTCAAACATCTTAGTATTTTGTAAATATAATTTGATTGGGAAAGGATTTATTATTATCCTTTCATGTTAGTTTGTAGGAGGTAAAAACATGTTCATGTGTATAAAACATAATACATGTTGATAATTAATGTTGGTCTTTCAGTTCCATGATAATTGTCATGCTATGTATCATGCACAAATTTAACTTTTTAGGTTCTAATTTATATGCCATGCTGCATGTTAGCTCTTGTCCCATGCTTACTTTTATATTTAGAGTTAGAGAAGATTTAGATATTTAGTTTAGATAGTTTAGGTTTTAGTTAGTAAATTTTGTTTTCATTATTGAGCTCCCTGTCATTTAGTATAGAGAATAATGCATGTCAAATGCATGCTTAGACTTTTAGTTTATTTCAATCTATTTTTAGTTATGATGAACTATGTAATAATGTAATTTTTTTTATATATGCATTAATAAATATATAGTCATGTAGCCAAAAAAATATAGAATTGTGTGTGTGCTCTATTTTATTTCTAAGTTAATTGTTACAGTTATTTGAATTCAATCAACTGCTTAATGGATAGTTTTATTTTAGAATCTACATTTGGTATTAGTGCAAGTATTTTTTTTTGGGTTAAAGATTTAGTAGCTAGAATTTTTCCAAAGGTTTATCTTGTTGAATTATAACTCCTTTCCCATTCAAGAATTTGATGGAAATGAGTATGATTATTGGTGCATCAATATGATGATATTTTTGATAGAAAAATATTTGTAGGAGATTTTTGAATCGGGTTATGTAGATCCAGTTGATTGGAATGCCCTCACAACCAATGATAAAATAGCTAATAAAGAGGTTATGAAGAAGAATGATCAATCCTTATTTCATATTCAAATAGCTTTATATATGAACCTATTTTTGATAATTGTAAGAGCAAAGATTTATGAGGATGTGTGGAAGAAATTAAAATAATCTTACCAAGGTAGTGATGAAGTCAAAGTTGTGAAGTTACAAACATTGAGGAGAGAATTTTTAGATGCAAGAAGCTAAAGGTGTGAGTACCTATTGTGTCAAATTAAAAGATGTGATCAATAAGATGGCTACACTTAGTGAAATTGTGAACAATGAGGTTGTGATTAAAAAGGTGTTGAGCACTCTCACACCAAGGTGGAACCATGTTGACATAATCATAGAAGAAAGCAAGAATTTTTTGACCCTTTAATTTGATCACCTAGTTGGATCTTTGATGTCTCATGAAGAAAGATTGAGAGATTCAATTGGAGACAGTGATGAGAAAGCTTTTTCCTTCAATGTAAAAATCACAAAAATAAAAATGCCAATAGTAGTATCAAAATTAATTAAGGCTAAGGTAGAGGTTAAAATTGGAATCATTCAAGATGAAATAGAGGCAAAGGTTATTCATGTGGAAGAGGTACAAGCTGATTTGATAATATAAATGTCCAATGTTACCATCATAATAGGTATGGCCACTTTAAAAGCAATTGCACATTAAAACAAGGTGAAAGTGTTCATTATGCTAAAGATGATAATGATAAACCTATAGATCATTTATTTTTATCCTATGCCAAAGATAAAAATACTAGTAAAGATGTTTGATATTTAGATTCTAGATTTTCTAACCATATGTCAGGAAATGAGAAGTTGTTTTCAACAATGGATAAAAGTTTCAAATCCAAGACCCAGCTTGGTGATTACAAATAATTGGAGGTTGTTGGAAAAAGAAATATGGAAGTATATACAAAATAAGGTATGAAGAGTGTTAAAGACATTTATTAGACTTCAAAGTTAAAGCATAATTTATTGAATGTTGGACAATTGTGTGAGAAGAATTATAAAGTTGTATTTGAAAATCAGCAATGTATAGTTTATTATAAGAATTAGGGCAATAGAGTGGTTAAAATTATGCCTATTACAAATAATAGGATGTTCCCATCAATATTTCATGAACATAACAAAAGCCTTGAAAATATGGCTTATGAGGATATAAGTTGATTATGGCATCTCAGGTATGGGTATTTAAATTTTCGTAGCTGTAAGATTTTAACATCCAGTGCATTAGTTTTAAATTTTTCTAAGGTTGAAGAGTATAAGGAAATTTGTGAAGGTTGTACTAAATGAAAGCATGTAAGGAAGAAATTTTGAAAGGGCAATGCATAGAGGGCCCATCATTCACTTCATCTTGTTCACTCAGATATTTGTGGTCCTATGCAAATAAAGAGTTTGGGTGAGTCATCATATTTTATCACTTTTATTGATGATTACTTATGAAAATATTGGGTTAATTTTTTGAAGACCAAGGGTGAAGCCCTTGATACAATCAAGAAGTTAAAATCCCTTTTGGAAAATGGAAAAGGGTCAAAAATCAAATGGTTAAGGACCGATTATGGAGGATAATTTTTTCAAAAGACTTTCAAGGTTATTTTGATATGAATGGCATCATAAAGCAACTCACCATTGCCTACACACCTCAACAAAATAGTGTAGTTGAAAGAATGAATCATACAACGGTTGAGATGGTGTGAAGTATGCTACAAACAAAGGGATTAAGTAATTATTTTTGGGGAGATGTAGTTACTACAACGATATATATTTTCAATTAGATTCTCACTAGTGCACTTGACATAATGTTAATCATTTCAATGTTTTTGGTCATTTAGCCTATATTCCTGTTCCTAATAAAAAGAGAGAAAAGTTAGATCCCAAAAGTAAGTCATGTATTTTTGTTAGATATAGTGAGGAAAGTAAGGCTTATAAGTTATATAATCCTCTCACTAATAGACTTATTATGTCAAGAGTTGATTTTTCATGAATGGGGAGTTTATGGTCATCAAAAATGCCATATGGAGAAGTTAAAATCTGTTTTAAATGATGTTATTATTGATGATATTGATCACGAGCAGCCCTCTAATATTTATGTTCCAAGTCCTATAAATCCGCCAGGTAGCTCCTCATATAGTTTTTCAATTCCAGTGCAAGTCCAGATTCAAGTCCTCTTTCTATAAAGAAGGTAAAAAGATTGAGTGACATCTATCAATAGAGTAAAAATCAAGCACATGAAGAAAATCTAAGAAGTGAGACAATGAATTTTTATTTACTTACCAAGGCTGATTTTGAACCATTAGGTTTTGAAGATGTATGTGTTAATGAGGTTTGGAGGAAAGCAATGTAAGAAGAGATGGATTCTATACACAAGAATGCCACTTGGGAGCTTACAAAGCTTTCACGTGATGTGAAAAAAATTGCAACCAAATAGGTCTATAAGAATAAGTATATCATTGATGGAAGTGTTGAAAAGCGTAAGCCAAGATTAGTTGCTAAAGGCTTCACATAGAAGTATGGCATTGACTATGAAGAGACATTTACACTTGTAGCAAGACAAGAGACCATTAGAATGTTGATTTGATTAGCATCTAAAAATAATTGGAGCATCCAACATATGGACTTGAAAAGTGCCTTCTTTAATGGGCACTTAGAAAATAAAGTATATGTGGAGCAGCCATAAGGTTTTAAAGTGCAGCGAAATGAAAATCATGTCTACAAGCTGAGAAGGCTTTGTATGACCTCAAACAAGCACCAAAATAGTGATATGCTAGGATTGAAAAATATTTTCATGTGAATGAATTTCAAATATGTAAGAGTGAACTTACCCTTTAATACAAACAAAAAGGTAATGATGTTTTTATTGTAAGTGTGTATGTTAATGACTTGTTGTATATGGGTAGCAGTTCTAAGATGAAGGATGAATTCAAAGTTGCTATGATGAATGAATTTGAGATGAAAGATTTAGGTCTCATAAAATATTTTATAGTAATCGAGGTTTATCAAAGTGAGAATGAAATTTTCATTTATCTAACTAAATATGCCAAAGATATGTTGAATAAATTTGACATCGTTGATTGTAAACAAGTCTCCACTCTAGTTGTTCATGGAGTTGTGTTGTGTAGAGATGATGGTGCTGAAATAGTTGATGAGATAGCTTATAATAGCATTGTTGCAAGCTTTATGTTTTTAACTCACATAAGACCTGATATTGATTTTTTAGTTTCACTTGTTTTAAGGTACATGACAGAGCCATCTAAAATACATATGAAGGTAGCCAAGAGAATTTTTAGGTATTTGAGAGGCATTATGGATTTTGGTAGTCATTACTACACTTCTAAAAGGTTCAATCTTGTTGGTTTTAGTGATTCTTATTAGGGAGGTTGTTTGGATGACTGAAAGTCTATATCTAGTAATTTTTTTTTCTTTTGGTTCTAGTCTGATTACTTGGAACTCAAAAAAACAAAGTATAGTTTCCCTTTCTTCTATAGAAGTAGAGTATGTTGTAGTCACCTCAATAGGTACACAAGAATTATGCGTTAGAAAACTTTTTGAAGAAATTAGAGAAATACAAATCGAACCCACAATGATTTTATGTAATAACATTTGTGCCATCAAATTGGCCAAGAATCTGGTCCATCATAGTAGGATAAAAAATTTCAATTTAAAGCATCATTTTATTCAAGATTTAGTATAGAACATGGTAGTAGAATTGAAATACATCAGCACTAAAGAATAGTTAGTAGATATCTTCATTGAGGTAGTTGCAAAGGATTGATTTTTGATACTCAAAGATCAAATTATGAGCCCTCTCAGCATCAAGGGGGAGTATGTTGATAACTGATGTTGGTCTTTTAGTTTCATGATAATTGTCATGCTATGTATCATGCACATATTTAATTTGTTAGGTTCCTTTTTGTACGCCATGCTGAATATTGGCTCTTGTCCCATGCTAATTTCTTTATTTAGAGTTAGAGTAGATTTAGACAGTTAATTTAGATAGTTTAGGTTTCAATTAGTAAATTTTGTTTTCATTGTTGAGCTACCTATCATCTAGTGCAAAGAATAATGCATGTCAAATGCATGGTTAGAATTTTAGTTTCTTTTAGTCTATTTTTAGTTACAATAAACTATGTAATAGTCTAGTTCTTATTTTATATATGCATTAATAAAGATATAGTTGTGTAGCTTGCAAATTACAAAATTGTGTTTGTGCTCTATTTTTTTATAGCTTAATAGTTAGAATTATTTGAATTCAATCCACTAGTTAAGGGGATAGGGCTGGTTTAGAATCTAAAATACATACCAACAGTTTGTCATGTATTTATTTTTTATGTTGTTACCACTTTTCCTATTGATATTCTTATTTGAATATTAGCATCCAATGTTAGAGTTGCATTTAAGAAAATTAATAAATATAAATTATTCTAGTGATTAAAATGTTATAAATTAGAGAGTAAAAAAATATACAACATTATGTTGGTAATGCAAATTACGACTTCATTGTAATATAATTGACATGTTAGTTTTTATTAAATCTGTGATATGTTGATATTGTTAAAAAATTCAATTTTATATTTTGAAAATTTTCATTTTAAGATAAGTTTCTTAGGAATAACATACAACATGACAGATTTAATAAATCTGTAATAGATCTATATTAAAATAAAGCTCAAAATTTTCTCTCTATCATTGTCAACAGGACATAGAATCAAACTGATTTCTATTATAACTCATGCTAGATAGATTTAGTTCATAACCTTCTACGAGGTACCAGAATAAAGCCATAGATTTTGAGATACAACTTAGGCCAAGGGCCACATGTTTTTAAATTATGGCATGTTTCTTGAATGTCATTGTAAAGTACTTGACCTTGGCTGGGAGGATCTCCTTTTATTAGAGAGAAGAACATGGGTTTACTGTTAGTCATTGAAATAAAAATGTCAAATCACTTGGAAATTTAGAGTTATGTTTATAAATCTAAAAATCATAGAATTGTTTTGCTATTAGGGTGTTATGACTAGATCCTACAACTAATAAAGACTTAAAATATAGATATAGAGGATTTCAATTCCATCAGGACATTTGATACTAATTATTTGTAAGGGACTCATGAGATAGATTTATACAGATCTAGATCTCATATATTAAAGATGCAAGAATGGAAGGCTTTATTCTTATATTTTGTGTACAACATCACAAGTATGCTATATGTTATGCTAATGGTTTAGGGAGTTTTATGATTTTCTTTCCTTTATATTTTTCTATCTTAATTTAAAGTTTGATCTAAATATTCATTCAATATTTAGGTGATTGAATGGTCAATAAGATTAAGCCTAAATGTTTTAAGTAATATATGAATGTTGAAGTTAGATTCACACTGATAAAATTTTCTACTATAATGTTTTCCAACCTCTTCTTATATGCACAATAAAATGTTTCTTTTATGTATCTCACTGAACTAGTGATTTAGGATACAAGTGGTCACATTTATTGAATGTTGATCACTCTCCTCACCATGGATATTGTGTTTATGTAGATCATCAAGCATAGTATCTTGTGACTTGAAGCAAGTAATGTAGAGCTTTGAAAAAATCTTTAGGAGTGTCTCTTAAACTCTCAAGTTTTGGCTGACCTTGAGATGGACAAGTTTATTGAATTTCTTTTTCTTATTTGAGCACTAAAATTTGAAAAGTATTCTATACATCTACTGATGTTAATAATGGTGAAAAAGTTAAAAGACAGTTAAAATTCATCTACAAATCTGAAGGGGGAAGCAAATAAGGTTATTGTTCCTTATGATAAAAACATTTTAATTTTGATTATTATTATTATTATTATTATTATTATTATTATTATTATTATTATTATTATTATTATTATTATTATTATTATTTTATTTTTAATTTTTTTTTTCTTGTTTGATGGCATTAAGGGACACATTTTTGTAATTATAGGGTTTATTATAGCATTTTAACTCTATGGTATGGTTTTATTTAGTAAAGAAAACATGAATAGCAAAAATTTCTAAGTCTTGGAATAAGATATGTCAATCTGATTAGTAATAGTTTTACTATGGTATTTACTTTTTCCTATGAGATGTCAGAAGAGCACCCTTCCTCAATATGAGCCATTGCACCAAACTATTATAGTCTCACATGGCACTTAACACACTTCATTTGTCTTAATCAACTTAGAACTTTAGTTACTACATTCATTGATTTGAATAGAAAATATGTGGAACTCATCGAATAACTTGCAACCAAGAAATAGTATTGTAATTTATGATTTAATTTTTTACTTACTATTGGTTGAATTTGTGTCAGGCTAGAGAAAGCTACTAACTGCTAAACTTCTGGTGAGTTAATTTATTTAATGAAACCATACTTGTCTACCAGTCATGCTTGACATTTACCTCTTGAATCAATGCCTATTAGTAAATTTTCTTGAGGAAAATCATGCATTTAAGCCAATATGACAAATTTTATTTTTTAATGTTATTGGAGTTAGGGTCTTACATGTGGGCTCCTTGGGCTTCCTCCATCATTTAGAGTGTTACCACAATCTCCCATGCATAATAGAAGTCTTGCAACATTGAACCTTTTGGTATGTATATATATACTTCAATTTTTATTAGATTTGTATAAGTCTTATGTGCCCCATGATAGTAGAGTACTAATATCTTTATTTTTATGTAGATATTGCAAAAAAAAAATTTGGAAATTGCAAAGTCAAACATTACAAAGAATGATACAATAAAAAATATATACGATAAGATGCAAGAAGTTTTTGTAAACATAGACCTTCCTATCTAACCAAACACCACCTTGAGTTTGGACACTGTAAAAATCCTCTACTAAACTCATCATTTTTAATGGAAGTAGATAAACTTAATTATGATCCAAGTTATATGAAGATAAAAATTTATAGTATATCTAGTAAAATTAAAGTAATGATGAAGCTTATATATTATGCTTTAAATAATGATCTTGGCTTCTAATCACTTGCCGAAATGTAAATTTGTAATTTCATAATAGCAATCAAAGTTGACCTTTTGATCTGTTCATGTGTTAAAAACATAATAAATACTAGTTGTTTTTCATGTATTTATTTTTTATTTTTAACATTTTTATCATTTTTCCTATTGATATTCTTATTTGAATATTAGATAGAAATGTTGGAGTTGTATTTAGTAAAATTAATAAAGTTAAATTATTCTATTATTTAAAATGTTAGAAATTGGAGAATAAAAGAAAACATACAAGATAGGTATTGTAACATACCACATCATTGTAACGGAACATACATATGAGTATTTATTAAATCTATGGCATATTGATATTATTTATAAATTTAATTTTATATTTTAAAAAATTTCATTTTAAAACAAGATTCTTAGGATAACCATGTAACATGACATATTCAATAAAATAAGAATAGATCTCTATGAAAATAAACCTCAAAATTTTCTCTCTATCATTGTTTACAAGACCTAGAATCAAGATGATTTCTATTATAACTCATGCTAGATAGATTTAATTCATAACCTTCTAGGAGGTACGAGAATACATACATAGTTCTTAGGATAAAACTTAAGCTAGGGGCCATGTGTTTATAAATTATGACCAAATTCTTGAAAGTCACTGTAAAGTACTTGACCTTGGCTGGTAGGATATCCTTTTATTTGATAGAAGGCCATGGGTTTAGTGCTAAACATTGAAATAAAAATGTTAAATCATTTGTAAATTTAGATTTATGTTTCTAAATCTAAATATCATAGAAATTTTTGCTTCTAGGGTGCTATGACAAGATCCTACAACTAAGAAAGAAAATGAAAATAGAAATAGAGGGGATTTTTATTCCATTAGGTCATTTGATACTAGTTGTCTGTAAGGGAATTAATAAATAGATTTTTATAGATATAGCATTCAAATATCAAGGATGCAAGAAGGGAAGGCTTTCTTTTTGTATTTTGTGTACAACATCACAAATATGTTGTATGTTCTGCTAATTGTTTAGGGAGTTTCATGATTTTCTTTCTTTTATAATTTTCTATCTTAATTTAAAGTTTGATCTAAATATTCATTCAATAATTAGGTGATTCAATGGTCATGAAGATTAAGTTTAAATGTTTTATGTAATATTTCAATGTTGAAGTTAGATTTATATTGATGAAATTTTCTATTATGATATATTCAAACCTTTTCTTATATGCACAATAAATTCTTTCTTTTATGTATCTCATTGAACTAGTAATATAGGATACAAGTGGTCACCAATTATTGGTCACTGATCACTCTCTTTTGGAAAACATGGTTGAAGCTACCTATACCCTAGCCTTATAAACATTAATTACAAACAAATACAAATAGATATGTGTTGCAAACCAAATCCACATTAGCTTGTTACCAATCTTCTCTAGTTACCTTTCAACCATTACATTTCATGATATTGTTGCCTTCATATCTTACCTAATAGATTTGCTTAATTAATGCTTCTAATTTTCTTGGAGGAAAAAATTAGAGTCTTCATAGCTTTACAAGGACATCTAGATCCTTCTAATGAACATTATAAATATTTGTATATGTTATGTTTTCAGCATGCACAGACTATAGTGTGCATCATAACTGAAGCTCGTAGGATGAATGGTAAAGGTGTTATTGGCCTCAAAAGGATGATTCTATCAGTTGTGAGGGCCTAAAAAATGTCAATTATGTTGTGAGGATGAGATTTTAATCTCATTGTAATCTATTTATTCATAATATATGAATTTTTTTATTTGTCCTTAATTTGTGTATGGTTAAATCATATCTATAAGAATTGTAGTTCTGAATGCTAGTTTGTTTCTTAGATATTATATCTCAACTACCTATTTGATCTATTTAGATCCTATAAATGGCTTTAGTATACTAGTAGGTAGTTTAGTTTCTTTCATTTGGTATCAGAGATTTTAATTATTTCATTTGGTATGAGAGCCCATGGAGTTAATCTTTCGAGGTTGCTAAAAAATTTAGAACTGAAGATTTGATCCATTGTCTATTTTAGCCTATATCTAAAGTGTAGTATGTTTTGATCCTATAAAATAATGAGTTATAGCTCACATCCCTTTAACATCCAGGACAATATAGTTTTTTATAGTTCTATTGTGTATGTTTTAACCTAATCAAACTTCCATTGAAACATATACATCCAACCTGGTGGGGATAGCTTTGAGTCTATTCGCCAGTAGATTTGTGCATGTAGGAGTTGTGTGTTGCAGATTTTTTAATGGAAGACTATGGGAGGAAGAAGAAAATCCATGGTATATTAAGTTTTTATCAATGTGAGAAAGAGCTACAAGCTACTCATGAAGACAGAGATCACAAGTAATCAACATAAGCTTGTAAGGAGAGCCAACTTACCAGCTTATCATTGGGAGATGACATGCTACAAAATAATGTAGCCAGTGAAAGAGCCTATTTAGATAGGAAATTTCTCAAAGAAGTAGCAATAACTACTAAATGTTTAAAGAAGAGTATTATGTAGAAGCACGACTACTCAGGAAGAAAAAAAGATCATAGTTGTTTAGACTGATTTGTACACAGTCCTGACAAACAAGAAAGAAGAATAGTAAGGAGAAGGTAGTCACCAATATGGTGAAGGAGAAATAATTCCATGTTGAAAAGATCAAATTAATTATAGGTAGTAGCAATAATGAAGTGGTGGAGATAAAATCATGAGAATAAACAATTTGTAGTATATCCCATGCCTCCTTGGCTTGCTTTGTTACTTCTACTCTTGGGATTATGCTTAGTTTTGTTATGAAAAACATGATTTTTGGATAATTAAATGATTGAACTATTATCACAAAATATTGTAATTTCTTCTTTTTTATCTTGCATTAAGTCTTTCAACATCCTTCGCATCCAAATGGCTTGACATGCTACACTAATCACTGCCACATGGTCAACTTTCATTGAAAAAAGAGTCACAATGGGCCACTTTTTTAAGCCCATGACACAACACCTATACTAAAGTAAAAAACATACCCAAAAGTGTTTTAGCTTGCTCACCATGTATATTATGTTTATGTAGATAATCAAACATAATATCTCACGACTTGAAACAAGTAATGTAGAGCTTTGCCAAAATCTTTAGAAGTGTTGCTTAAACTCTCAAATTTTAGCCAACCATGAGATGGATAGGAGTATTGAATTTATTTTTCTTTTTTGGGAAATAAAATTTCAAAATTATTCTATACATCTAGTGATGTTATATATAGTGAAAAAAGTTAAAAGACATTAAAAAATCATCAGCAAACCTTACGGGGGAAGAAAATGAGGTTATGGTTCCCTATGATAAAAACACTTTACTTTTGATATTTTAGTTTTTTTTTTGGATTTTTCTAGTTTGAAGGCATTAGGGGATGTTTTTTTTGTAATTTTAGAGTTTATTATAGTATATGGTGTGGTTTTATTTAGCAAAAGAAAACATGCATAGAAAAAATTTGAAGGTTTGGGAATAAGATCCATCAATCTGATGAGTAATATTTTTACTATGGTATTTTCTTTTTTCCTATCAAAATTCAAAGGATTACCCTTCCTAAATATGAGCCACTTTACCAAACTATTATAGTGTCACAGGCTACATAACACTCTTTATTTGTGTTATTCAAACTACAACTTTAGTCACTACGTTCATTGATTTTAATTTAAAAATGTTGAATTTGCCAACAACATGCAATCAAAAAATATCATTGTAATTTGTGATTTGATTTTTTACGTATGATTGGTTAAAGTTGTTTCAGGTCAAAGGAAGATACTAACTACTAAACTTGCCATTGAGTTAAAATCTTTCTATAAAACCACCCTTGTTTGTCGGTCATGTTTGCTAGTTGCCCCCAAAATGGGTGCTCATTGAAGTATTTAAAAAAGAGATAAAACTTTGACACTACTGCTACTATATGCTATAAAATAGAGGATTTAATTTCATAAAAAAAACATAACACAAAAAGAAAGATAACAACCTAAAAAAATACAAAGCAATAGAAATAGAATAACAATAGTTATTTATGAAATCAGATTTAGAAATAAACCTAGCTTGAACTCTATGTATATATTCATCCACAATAAAAATAATAGCTATAGCTTCACATAACATTGAATATATTGTTTTTTATGGTATTTTTTTCTCCTTTTTATTATACTCTATCCCCTTCCTTCTGTTGTGTACACACTAAAACAAAAATGATTCCTTTTTCTTTTCTAGACTGCGTTGGGCTCTAGATAATAATTATAAGTTAATGTGTAGCTATAGATCACATGTGATAAATATGTTAATAGTTAAAATTATTTAAAGCATATCCTCTTGGATAAGGATATAAACAAAATAGGACAAACTAAATATTTTGACATTAAATGCCCAGTTGTGAACAATTATTATTTTTCAATACTCCTTAATTTGAAATGTTGGGGATCATCAAAAATTTGCATAAAATTACTCAAGAGTTGTTACTACATATATTTGGAGTTATCTTAAGAGCCATCTCCTTAGATTATTCTCTTTAGAGCATAATCTTTAAAGCACATCTTCATAATAGTCTTCAGAGCAGTCTTTGGAGTAGTATTTTTAGAGCTCTCTTCAGATCCATCTTCGAAACTATATACATTTTTATGAAAAAAAATCCCAAATAAATTCATAATACTAGAATGTCTCCTTCATCAATGGATTTGTAAATATGTCAGAAAACTAATCTTTAGACTTGCAAAAATTTAGGCAAATTTCTTAGTTGTTGACAAGCTTTCTAATAAAATTGTAACTAGTATCAATATGTTTAGTTCTCTTATGAAAAACATGATTTTTGGACATTAAAATTGTTGAACTATTGTCACAAAATATTATATTGGATTGTCTTTTTTTATCATGCATTAATCCTTTCAACATCCTTCACATCTAAACAACTTGACAAGTTCACTAGTGGCTACCACATACTTAGCTTCAGCTAAAAAAAGAGTCATAATGGGTTTCTTTTTGAAGCCCATGACATAACACTTGTACCAAAGTGAAAAACATACCCAAATTTTCTTTTTTTTTAATCATCTATTCTACCTCCAAAATCACCATCCATGTAACCAATAAGACTGAAATCAATTGAAGTGGAATACAATATGCCAACATCCTTTGTACCACTCACATACCTCAGTATTCTCTTACTAGCCTACTAATGAGAGTCTTTAGGAGATTCCATAAACCTTGAAATTAGGCTTACACCATATATAATATCAATCCTTGTGGCCACCAAATATGCAATGCTTCCAACTAAACTTTTAAACAATGTAGGATCCACACATGGTCCATCATCCTCCTTGCTTATCTTTAATCCCATCATGATGGGTATTGGGGCTGCCTTTCACTTTACCATATTGAATCTCTTTAATATTTCATTTGAATATTTGGATTGATAAATAAATATAACAACATTATATTGATGGACTTTGATGCCCAAAAAATATCTCATAAGCCCTAAATTAGTCATTTCAAATTCACTCTTCATTGTTGTTTTAAAAACATCTATGCTAAGATCACTAGTAAAGATTAGATCATCTACATACAAGTAAATAATTAAAATGTTACGTTGATTTTTAATTTTGATTTATAAGGTTGGCTCACAACCACTTCCTAAAAAACCATTTAAAGTGAGATAGGAGTCAATGTGGTTGTACCAAGCTCTAGGAGCTTGCTTTAATCCATAAAGTGGCTTCTTCAGCCTATATACTTTATTTTCATGACCTGGTATCTCATAAACTTATGGTGTTAGTCAACATAGACTTCTTCCTCTATATATCCATTTATAAATTTTGACTTCACATCCATTTGGTACATAGTCCACTTGTTGTGGGAAGTAATAGCCAATACGGTTCTAGCTGTGTTCAAACATGCAATAAGAGCAAATGTTTCATTAGAATCTATTCTAGGATGTTCTGTTAATCACCTTACAATTAGCCTTGCTTTATGTTTTTCTACTTTTCCATTATAATCTTGCTTAGAATTAGAAATCCACTTTACACTTATTACATCATTGCATTCAATAAACTCAACAAACTCCCATGTTTGGTTCTTCTAATTGGTCTAATCTCTACATCCATGGCTTGTGCCCATGTATCATCACTCATAGCTTCTTCAAATGTTAATGGATCATCTACATGAGAAAATAAAGAAAATATTAAAAATGAAATTATTGTATCAAAATAATACAACTCACTCAAAATACTTTTTTTTTTGTGGTAGGATGCTTTCTAGGATTGGATCCGAAAATGTCAAACTACTTAGAGTGCTAGTTAGAGTTATTCCAAGGATGTTAGCTCATGTAGATTTTGTTTTGGTTACCTTTAAAATTTTCTATAATCTTGGTGTGGGGGGCAACCTTGAAGATATCCTTACCATGAATGGGGGTATATGTTGAGATATAACTTATGATGTTATCTTGGGAGTGGAAGGAGATATTATTTGACTTTTACTTGATGATGGAAACACTTCATCTACCATATCATCATGAGGAATAATAGGTATAATCATAGTTGGAAAACTCAATTAAAAATTGGTGAGTTTTGAAAAAATCATGATTCTTTTTTTAAAATGCATTTTTCATGCTAGAACTCACATCCATAAACTTACTAAGAACTCACTGAAAAACACATTGAGCACTTGTAAAAAACTTGTGTGATCTAGGTATGAAGCATGTAGATCATAAAAAGGGAATTTCATTTTGTTTTTTCATTTGTTCTTCACTCTTTCTTGACCAAAAACCCACTACAAACCATTTTGTACCATTTTTTAATGATTTTTCATTAAGGAGATGAGATTTGAAGGAGATTTTCATCAAATTTTGAAGGCAAATTGGATTTCTAGGTAGGTTTGCTGGTTGTTCTTGTTATTTCTTCATTTTTTTGATTCTATGTTTAAAAAACATCATTAACGTACAAATAAATAGTTAAATACATTTATATTGTCGAAAATAAGATTTAGATTCATTAAAACAAAAAAACTACACATTTTTTGATTTTTTTACATTTTTTTCTTTCAAAAAAATTTAAATTTTCTTCAAATCCTAGTTATTTTTTTTTATTTTGAATGATATTTTTTGTTTAAAACATGTTTAAAATCTTATATTAGATTATTTTTAACTAATTTAAAGTAATTTTCTGATTTTTACATTTTTTCCCCATTTTTTTGAAAACCTAGTTTATTATTTTCTTTTTTTAATCCATTTTTTTAATGAAAATGTTTAGAATCTTAGATTAGTTTATATTTTTACTAATTTAAAGTAATATATTTTTATATAATCTATTTTATCTTTTTTTTAAATTTTCCATAAAAAACTAAAAAGTTGTGCTTTCACTTTATCATTGTGTATAGGTTAATTGATAATGGCTTCTGAATCCGCTTCTGCCTTAGGCTCAGCTCCATCCATACCTGGGGGATTTATAGGCACACATCCATCAAGAGACATATATTATACTTTGAAATATGTATATGAAATGCCAAAACATAATTCAATTTATTACATTAGATATGTCAAAATGTATACTATGAAGGCATCAATAGCTTCAAATATAACCTTCCTAGTATCCCTCAATGTGATGCTAAGGGTTGTATAAAGACTAATGAATAAATAAAAATACAAATTTATTCCATACTTGTATCTATAGAGGAAAAAAATGTGCAAAGAGTGTAGGCAAAAACATTAATGCAAGTAGTGATAGCCTCTTCTCAAGGTGCTCTAGTCAACCTTGAGTCAGATGATGATGTAGTAGGCATAGTGGGATATCTTCATGGTTGACATGTGTGAATAAAATAACTAAAACCCACCACCACCTCAATCCCTTCATCTACCTCTAGTAGATCACCAAGGTCAGCACCTATGGGTTCACATATGCATGATTTTTTTGTGCCTAGAAACACACCTGATACACAAACTTCCTTAGAGGCAATTAGGTGGAATAGGGAGGTGTATGAGAAGATAGAAATTTCTTGTTCATAATTTTATTACTTGAATAACATCCATTTTAATGTGGTAAGCTATCCTTACTGGCACAATTTGGTGATTGATTGACAGTTGTAGGGAAAGGCTATAAGGTGCCTTCTCACAAAGATTTGAGTGGGAGGTTAGTTTATGCTTTTTAAGTTTAATTTATGATTAATTTAATCTATTTTTTATTTAAAAATTAAAATTGTGTACTTAATTTTACTTTATACTTATATTACTTACTAGTGCAACTGAAAGGGCAAAGGCAGTGATAGAAGAAGAAAGAGAAGAATGGCAAAAATATGGTTACACTATTATTTCTAATGAGTGGATGGATGGTTAAAACCGTACCATCATTAATTTTTTGGTTTGTTGAAAAGATGAGGTTGTGTTCTTGAAATTCATGGATGCCTCCAACATAGTAAAAAATGTAGAAAATTTGGATAAAATGTTGGAGGAAGTGTGCATGGAGGTTGGGATTGAAAATGTGGTGAAAATCATAACTAATATGTGGCAACAAGAATAATCCTCCAAGATAAACACCACACAATTTTTTGGACAACATGTGCTACCCATGTCCTTCACCTTCTTTTGAAGGACATATGAAAATTAGATTGGGTCACATCGATTGTAGAGGATGGGATGAGGATCCCTAAATTTAACTATAATTACCCTTGGATTCTTCACTTGGTGAAGGAGCACACCCAAGGGAGATAATTGGTAAAATCTAGTGTGACAACATTTACAACAATTTTCTTAGCATGGGAAAGCATTCTTGGTGCATTAATGGATTTAAAAAAAAAAATTGTGCATCAAGCTTGGCTAGACTCAACTTATTTGAAGAAGTCAGAAGGAGATAGAGTTTTAAGCATTCTCTTTGATGTCCTCTTTACACAAAGAGATATGGATCTTGTGAAGGTAACTTCAAAACTTTGAGTCTAGAAATATTTTTTAATGTCTTTCATTGTAAATTTATAAATTATAACTCTAATCTTTTTTGCATTTTTAAGCTTATCTTATAGGTGTTAGAGCCCTTAGTTAGAGTTCTCCACTTGGTGTATGGGGATAAAAGTCCAATGGGGTATCTTTATGATGCCATGGATAGGGATAATGAGGCTATTATAAATTATAATAAGTGGGACCACCACAAGTTTGATCCTATTTGGGAGATTATTGATAGGAGGTAAAACCATCAATTCCACAAACCCATCCATGTAGTAGGGTACTTCTTGAACCCTCATTTTTTCCATTAATGTACCTATGTAGATCCTACTAGAGAGGCTATGGAGGGACTCACTACTTGCATTCAGAGGTTGACATACATGATTGACGAGGCAAACCTTATTTTTAATGAACTAAAAAGTTATAGGGAGAAAAGGGGTGCACTCCTCTCTTTAGACCTAGCAAAGAGAGCAATAAAATATCAGCCACTGAGTATAAAAGGTGAAATTTACAAGTTAAAAATTTGTAACTCCTTTTTTTAGATGTTTGGTGGACAAATTGGGGTGGAAAAATATGAAATCTTTAAAAAAATTCCCTTCGTGTCTTGTGCCAGCCTTGTAGTTCATCTAATTTTGAACACAATTGAAGATTATTTGAGGCCATCCATAGAAAGAAGAGGAACAAACTAGATCAAAAATGCCTTAGTGACCTTGTCTATGTGCAATATAATATTTGATTGTAGATAATAAAAATATAGTAAATATACATGATCTAATTAATTTAGATTAGGTAGATCCATACAGTGATTATACAGGGTGGGGGAGTATCCTCCATTATTTTTTGACAATGAAATTTATGATTTAGAGAGATAGTAAATGGAGGACGGGGGTGGATTTCCATTCTCATTGAATGGCCTTAAGGATGACCCTGAGCGAGAGTCATTACTAGTGCCACCACTAGTACTTTTAGTAGGATCTACATCCAGGATAGAGGTAGAAAATCCATGGGCACATCAGGAGCAGAGTCTTATGACTAGACCCTCTCCTAGTCCCCTATTGAGATCAAGACATGAGAAGAGGAAGATGTGAATTTGTAAAAACTAAAATATATTAATGTTTATGTAGTATTTACTTTTAGTTTTACTAAATAAAGTTGCAACTTCATATCTCACATGGTCTAAATCATATTTAATATAGTTCTCCCATGTAGGCAAGTGAAATTTAATTGAGAAAAAGGATTCATGTCCTCACCCTAGGAAATCTAATACAACTACATATATTTTTATATACTTTTATGAGGCACTATAATTGAAATGATATGGATACTTTGTAGACTCAATGTGTAGGATCCCTCTCAAGTGTTGCAATATTTTTTATCAATGAATTGTCTAACCTCAAGAAGGATATCTATTCGACTTATCACTTGGTAAATGACTAGTGATTAATTTTTTATATATAGGGATATTTAGGAAAATAAACACAATGATTGACCATGGAGGAATGCAATAATATAAATCAAAGGCATAAGAAATTAGGCCAAGGAAAATAAACTCACAAAAAGGTAAGGGATGGAATTGGCATGCTACTAAATCCATAAGGGATAAATTCAACAGGTCAATGAATTTGTCCTAGATGTAATAAATACTCAAAATCTGATGATAATGATCATAAAGTGGATGACTAAGACCTAGAAACTAATAAAAAATGAATATGAGATTATCAATATGAAATAAAGAAAAATAGAGACTAGTTTAGGTTGAGATGTGTGTAAAAATGGCCAGATATACACAAGTGGGTTGGTGTGAAAAACATGTATAATACACAACACAAAGGTGTTTTGTACTAAAAATATATGTCTAAATAATGCCCTAATTTGATGTGTATATGTGATGTGAATTCACACATTTATAAAATTAAAATAATAAATTTAAGCATGTAACTTCACATACTAAGCATGTAACTTCACATACTAGATTATGTGTATTCATTCCTATGATCATACTTTAATTTTTATTTAGTTTAATATATTCACAGGGATTTCCTAGACATTGACTAGTTGTTGGCATTGGTCATTCATTATAGGTACATCAGATTTATAAACATCAAATTGTGGTTGGGGTCTCTCCCAAGAATCAAAATGTTTCTTCCTCCTTTCCCTAAGGTAAGTGTAGGTATTTGCTTAAATTTTGTTTCTACTTTGACGCACGCACGAGTTAACATATACACAGCAAAGAGGGGAATTATTTAGATAACTAGTTTTGGTTCAAGGATAACTATTTTAATGTTTTTAGTGTCAATTTTTTCTTATAGATATTTTTTTAATAAGGTACTTACTAATATTTACATGTATTTTCATTCTCTTTCTTCTCTATTTGGCCAAGTTATCCCTCCATTACTATATATTATTTCTCCTCTATGTGGACTTATCTTGGGTATTTCTTCTCTATTATTCTTCTACCCATGTAATACTATTTTTTTTTTAGGATGTTATCATTGACCAGTATTTATCCCATACACAATTGATGAGCCACCAATTATGTCGCTTTAGGTTTTGTGGGCCCTTTCTATTTTCCCCTTTCCCCTTATTTTTTGCTTATATGGGCTTTTTTTGTTACCCTTTGATTTACTGTGTTAGCATATGTTACAATAGGTCTCTTATTGGAATTAGATATTCCTATATCTACAAATTTTCCTAGAGTAATTTCAATAAGAATGATCTAATATATGATCAAGAGGAATCCAGTATTAGGCACACTACTAGGGATAAATTATTCTCTTCAAGACTTTATAATGTGAATTATCTATTTACTTGGACCAAAATATGGATAATATAATGTACATATATTTGAACTTGATTTCTAGGAGAAGAGATGAAGTCTTATATCTCATTTGCGTTGGGCTTACTCTTATATGCATCAGAATTGCATTAGATTTGATTCCATGCATGTAGGATATGTAGCTGCAAATACTTGGGAGGTTTTCCAAGACATGCAACCTTACATTTTTCAATTATTGTTACGTAATTTTGTGAATAATTAGTTCAAAAAGTGAAAAGGCTGATAAATAAAACATCTTTACCACTAAAATAAAAAAATTCTAGATCTAGAGAAGTTCAACATTAGTATGTGCATCTATGTGAGTGGTTATATAAAATAAAAACATGCAAGTACAAATTAATATAAATAGATACAAAATTCGAAAGCATTCGATTATATCTTTTACACTATTCACATATCTCTTATTATGTCATATAGATACTATAAAATTAGTTTCATAGGGAAATAAATCAATTTAGAAGAATTTGAAAAGCAATAGGAATGCATATTAAAAATATATATAACATGAGAATACAAGGGACATGTTGAGAAATAGAAATAACTTGAAAAGTAGAAACATGTTGAGAAATAAAAAACACATGAGAAGTAGAAACACTTGATAAATTGAAAATTTTTAGAAGCAATATCATTATGAGGAAGGGGAGAAAAATTATGAGCAATAAAAGAAATGTTAGTATAAATAGGAACCTAAGTAAGATTAGAATTATAATTAGAAAAATGAAACTATGAGAAGGCAAACATTTACATGAAAATTCTTAATACACATCTATATTTCAAAATATTTTATTAGGATTGTGTAAGTGATATATTTTCTAATTTTTTCAATATTATTTACTATATATTTTTATTCTAATTAAGCTTCTTAATTGAAATATTCATTTTCATCCCAATAATTATCTTGAGATACCTTAACATCCTCATCATTATCATTATTAGTATTCAAGGAATTTTATAAACCTTAACTAGTACATGATAACATGAATACACATCCATATTATCCCATATAGGTTATTTTACCTTTTTTGTGTGTGTAATATAAAGGAATTATTTGACTGAGGAGAAGCAATTAGTTGTATTCATCTATTTCCATATCCATATATTTCTATTGCATTGTGCAAGGCTAACTCTTTTAACCTTACTAAAATTTTATCTCCTATTAAAATTTTAAATTTCATAATCAAGATGACTTACTTAAAGGATCCAACCCCAACTATATCCATGCCATTTTTATATTTACTGATACATACTAAGGTAAAAGTTAATTACTCTAATTGATCATCATTCTATTCATCATAAATAATACCATAATAATCATTATTTTATATATCATTTTAAAAATAGATAGCATCCATATAATAACTTTTAACATCACAAAAAACAGATATAAAGAAAAAGACATTAAAAACATAACAATGTTTGACAAATTTTTTTGAATTTGAAATGACATCGAGCTTAGTCTCAAGAAAAATAATCAAAATATAAAATAAGGTTATTGAATCATAATTATAAAATATAATTTTTTATAATATAATCTTTACTACTATTATCAAATTTACTTTTTTTAGAATTATATTTGTGTTGTGGCATGAAAGATATTTCAAATTAAGTATCTACAATATAATTAAAATATATGTTTTAGTTTACATTATAATATAGTTTTTTTTTAATTTTGTTATAAATTATATTTTTATAATAATTTTTATTATTAGTTTTTTATTAAATAATTACTTAAGATTAAACATCCATAATACACAAAATATAGTATATTATGTTTAATCAATTATTATATTTTAATGAGAAAACAAAGATATAGAAGAATCTTATCTCAATTATAATTTGGTTTTAGATTTATTTCCATTCCTTACCTCGTATGCATGTGATGGAACTTATGTCCATGTGTTGAATATTTTCTACCACATATTTTTATGGAAAACAAATAATATTTCAAATAATGTAATAAATTAGATGTCATAACATACGAAAAAATATGATGATAAACAAAAAATGTACAACATAAATATTTTAGATTTATGCATTAAAAGTACTTCATAATAGAATTTTATTTATAACAATGATATATGTTCTAATGATTGATTTCCTTCTTAAATGAAACACATTTCTATTTATAAATAACTTGTAAATTCAAATAAAATGATATTACCACCCGTATTGATCTCCAATGGATGGGACTTAAAAAATGTAAAAGAGAAGGAAATAAGGACAATCAACTTAAAGAGGGTCTAGAGAATAATATAAACCCATGCTAAGCCATAGGACACACAATTATGAGAATTCTAGAAAATTAGAAGTCAGAAAAAGAACCAATATTTCAAAATTTAGATCAACTTTCCTATACATTAACAAATACACTAACATTCAAAGAATTAGAATATTAATGCCAATTATTCTCAAAGGGCCATTTTAAATTATTACAATATTTAGGTGTATGCAACTAAGAATACCCATAGGTATTTATTAGTCTCTAAATTATATGATCTTAGGATGATTATGTGCCTATTGATTAGTGGTCTAAAGTAAGCATTATTGGCTTCTTTTGTCAAATGATGATGGTATTTATCCCTTATCCCAACCCCCTCAGGTTTAAAATTCCCTCCCCATGATTTATTGATGTAATTAAATTCTTTTTTATAGCATCTAAAATTTTATTGGAAATTTGTGTCACCCCTTATGGAAAAGATGCACTTGCTTTCTTTGTCCTGTATTTTTACCTTGTGGTCATTTGATGTTTGTTTGTGAACCAATAAGATCCTAATTCAAATTCAAATTTCCTATAAGTATGTAAGTGTTTCAGGTCATTTGGACATGTGAAATTTATTTATCATTCAAAATAATCAACTGAACACTTTAAAGCATCCTAGAGAAAATTAATCATTCATTAGAGCATTTATTAAATAAAAAATGATTATGTTAAAGATGTACAAAACAAGAAAAAAAAATCGTGTTATTAGAACTTATAAAATCATCTAGAATTTTTTTTTTTGATATTGTTACTATATAGGGGTCTAAAAAATTCAAGATACTTGAACTATACTTTAGTTTCATACATACTTAAATATATGTTGTTTTTCTTAAGTTTTCAAAAATTATTGTCTATGAAGAGTAAGAAGAGTTTAATTTTACTAGTGATCCAAGATAAATATAAAGAATCTGGGAAACATTTTTGGAGGTCCTAACATGGTGAATGTAGTCATCCAATTTTTATATGATACACATTTTTCCTAACAAATATGGTAGTTTACAATTTCCTTGAAGAAAATTTTAGATTGAAGACAAAATTATCTGATCATCGTCACTATTCTTAACACTTTCAAACATTCATTTCCATTATTACCATTTAATTATTGATACTAAATTGTGAAATAAACTAAGATAAACCTAATATCTATATATTCACCCTACTTCAAAATTTGAAATTAATTAATTATGCATGAATATTATTTTGTACATATTATTTAGCTTAATCAATTAAAATTTAAATATTTACTATACAATTTAATTGAAATCTATTTATCCATACTAAAATAGTATGTATTATAATGTATAAATAATGTAATTTGTTTTAATTTACTATTGCAATGTTGCATAATATATTAAAAAAAAATATAATAATTAAAGGTTACAATGTAAAGGAGTCAGACAAATCACAACTCAAAATCCTTACCAGAGAATAAATATGGCTCTAAAAAAAAATTACCTAGTCAAAGTGTAACCCAAACAACTAAAAATAAACATAAATCATAATTTTAGGCACATGATGACACCCCAAGAGGCATAGGAAGATGATTATCCTTGGGAAACAATAACCAAGCAAGAAGTTCTATGTTAGAAATCTCTAAAGCATTCTAGCCAACTAGGGTATCATCATGAATAGTGATAGGTTAATCATCAGTCAATTATACATGGATAATACTATTTTTTAAACACCACTATGAAGGATTATCATCAAACGTTACATGAGAAGTCCATCCACCCCTTAGGGGAGGGTGAGGAGAAAAGTGGCCCCTACTTCTACACTAACTTATAATTTGATAACTCTTAAGAGGAGGAAGTGGTGGACTATGCGGTAGGTCATTAGGTACAACTCTATTCATGGTATAAGGTAAAATCCCTAGTGCTCAAGGAGCTCCTCTAGGTGGTAAAGGTCTAGAGCCATATTTTATACTTGGGCTTGTGTCTAAAAATAAACTAAAGAACTAACATAAAACTTTTCATTAAAAAAATGATATTATATAGCTCTTATGATTAAAATTAACATTATGTATTGGTTTTCATGGATAAAAGAGAATAATAACATTGAATAATTACTAAAAAAGCATAATAGCAGATGAAAAATTAGAAAATCACCAAAGATCACCTAATGTGAAGAGAAAGGATTATGGTGATAAGGTAGATACAATAAATTAATCTAACACCAAGCAAACTACAATTTTAGATAAAATCAAAATGGATGTATAAAGGATTGTTGATGCTTATAATCCAAAAAAAATGGTTGGGGGATGCATAGGTGGAGAAGCACCTCTCTGAGGGGGAGTCTTTGGTAAATTAAACAACATTACAAATGAGCCAACTTGGGTTCTAGGCTAGGGTGCCATACATGATTTAGATAGGTGAGCCAATCTCTAGAAGATAACTAGTGTTGAGATGGAATACAAAGTGACTTAGATGATGTATTAGTCAATAAAACATGAATAAGCATAAAGAACATAACTAACTAAGAAAATTCTTTCATGTCATTTTTAAAATTAAATTTGATAACTATTGAATGAATGAATATAATAGAAATCCTTTTGAAGAGCATCCCACCTCCAAGTGCAGTTCAA
Organism: Torreya grandis; assembly: GCA_037957365.1. NCBI lineage: Eukaryota > Viridiplantae > Streptophyta > Pinopsida > Cupressales > Taxaceae > Torreya > Torreya grandis. The sequence goes on from JARHVA010001748.1 coordinate 2,803,299, forward strand.
AAATGTGATTGTCCCCTAATTTGGTGCTCCAATTCTTTAGAAATGATGAGTGGCTTGTTCCTTCATCATCTTCAATGCACCAATGAAACTAGGATCATGATATTGATCACATCTATGATAATAGTGAACCTATCCTATTGAAAATTAATCATAATAACACTACACAAAGAAGGCTTATGAAGATAATTTTGCATAATAAGTGTTAACCAAAGAATATTAAAAATATGAGTGATAACCATTGCATTTATAGATTTTTGGTAATGATCAAAATCAACCATGACCATCCATCCTATGATCAAGATGAGTGGCCATGAATCAATTCAATTTTGGAGGCTCAATTCATAAATATACCCATTAATATTTGGAAAAAGGTGAATTAATGACTCATGGGAGGGTTTAAACCAGATCTTTATTCCATTTATGCTTATGGATGCCACCCCATTGCTGATGTAACTAGATCATGTAAATATTAGAAATAAATTTCCAATTAATAGATATTTAATATCTTCCATGGATTTTCCACTTAAGCTTTTGATTTGGATTAATTTGCTTAAGTAAGGTTAATTAATTTTCTATAATTCTTTCGAAATTGGTTGCTCACTTATTCAAACTAGTCAAAATGTCTATTTATTGGGTCATAATTTGACTACATTATCATTAGAAGGTGGTGTTAGTTGCATACAAACCAATATCCCATTTAGGACATTATTGACATTAAATAGCACATGCACATGTCATGTGCTTCTAAATTAGAATAATTTAGTGGTTTAGATCATCAAATTACATTCTCATCATTTTGGCTTGAAATGATTTAAGAAAATTTAATAATCACATAAAATGCATTACCCTATTCAAGGATACATTTAGTGTATTTTAATGATTTTGACACAAATTGTGATTTTTAAATAAATATTGTGTAAGATTAATAATTTCAATATAATGGTGTTAGGAGTAAAATATCTATATTTTTCTCTATTTGAGAAGGTGTTGCAAGACGTTTGGTCTAAGCAACATATTTTCAAATAAAACAAGTTGTCAAGAAGTTAGAAGGAAATGACCCATGATGGCCCATCAAGAGAACATACAAGGATGAAAGAGAGGGATAGATTCTCAAAAAGAGAGAAAGAGTGAAATAAACCCATGGATAAGATTATATCTATGTGAGCTAATGCTTTCACACATTGATTTTCAGTGATAAAAATATAATAGAATATAATGGGCCCTAAGTTGAGGTGAAGTGGAAAGGATACCATCCCAAAACATAAATGACACACTCTGAACAATTGTGCACTTATGGAATGATCAATATTGAGATAAGTTGCATACTTTAGAAACTACTAGAATGAGGGCAAAAGATGTAGACCTTAGAATTAGAATAAAAAGGAGAGTATTGCTATAATGAAATTAAAATAATTATGTGCCCCATTAGATGGGATTTGATTGGTGTATAAAATGAATTTTCCCCAGTAGGGATAATTTTTATCACTAATAATTAATGGCCCTAGTAGGGATAAGTGGATCAATGATCATTCTAAATGCTACGCCCCAGCAGGGAAAATTAGCAAAAACATCTCAGGGGTATAACCTATTACATATATTAAAATATGAGTGGGCTCCAACATAGATGTAAGGCTTGAATGATTGAAGAAACCAAAAAATGCAAAGCATACATATATGCATAAAGAAATGAAAGAGATGAATATAAGAATAAAGGTGGATGAGATGACCTAAGATACATCATGTATTATAACGCTACATATATATTCTAGATGGACCTCAAGACAATATAGTTCACCTATAAATATGAAGAAATGAAATGACGAATGAAGAATAGAATAAAATGAAACACTATTTGATTAATTTCATGATGTATTATAATATATACACATCTTATATAGAGTCTCATGTTAGGTTCATTAGTGCATTGAAATATGATATTTGAATCTTCACTAACTATTAGACTTAGAATCCAAAGCAATTGGTGCTTAATATAGAAAAAGGTAATTATGCATCATAAGTATGAATAACCTATAATGATATTGTATTTTCATTTTGATGCACCGATTCAAATTTGAATATTTATAGCTAAGGATAGTGATAAAACTACCAATACCAAAGTTATAATTATTTAAATTTAAACAAAAATAAAATAAAGACAAATATAAAAACACTAAACAATTTTGAAGTTCTTGTTGCGGCGATATTCAAGCCCATATGTTTTTGTTCCTTGAAGTTAATGAAGTACTCATTTTGATGCATGTCAATTAATTTCTCTAGGCTCATTCATAAACCTAGATAAAATTCCAACTGAAAATGAAATATCAGGCATAGTAGTCATCAAGTATATTAAACCTCCCACCAATTGTCTATATGTGGTGCCATCAAAAAAGGCACTGCTATCATCCTTAGACAATTTCCAGTTAAATTCCATTGGAGTGATGGAAGGTTTGCAATCACTCATGCCAAACCTATCTAATAACTCAGAAATATACTTACTTGGTGAAATGAAAATACTATGCTCTTTCTAAGTTACCTCTATGCCTAGATAGTCATGAAGAAGTCCAATATCTATCATCTCAAACCCATCTTTTAATTCCTTCTTCATAGACTTGTTATGGTTTTCATCATTTCCTGTAATAAACAAGTCATCAACATAGAGAACAAGTATCACCATTTTCTTACCCTGCACTCAAAAATAGAAAGTATCATCAAATTCACTATGATGAAAACCAATGGATTTCATGTATGAATCTATTTTCTCATACCAAGCCTTGGGTGCTTGTTTGAGCCCATACAAGGCTTTTTATCAATTTACATACTTTAAGTTTAGCACCCACCTATTCAAAACCCTGAGGTTATTTCACATATACTTCTTCCTATAATCACCATTTAAAAAAGCACTTTTAACATCCAATTGATGTACTTTCTAACTATTTTGCACTACTAAGGAAAGTACCATATGAATAGTGTGCCATTTGGCAGTTGGTGCAAATGTTTCCTCATAGTCGATACCTTTTTGTCGTGCATATCCTTTTACAACAAGTCTTGACTTATGTTTATCAATAGAGCCATCTAATTTATACTTAGTCCTATAAGCCCATTTACATCTGATGGGTGTAACATGTGGAGGAGGATCAACTAAAACACATGTATTATTGCTAACTATGGAATCATACTCACATTTCATTCCCTATTGCCAAACATGTTCAATAGATGCCTGCTCAAAAGTGGATGGCTCATTGGAAGAAGTATTAATAACCATAGCATAGTTTACCTATTTTCAACAATTCTTGGGCCCTATTAAACAAAATTCATTTATTATCAAGTCAAAAAAAGTTTTTTGAACCCATTTTGGATACTTAGTCAAATTATTCAAATTAGGGACTCTAGAATTCTCATTGTGTGCATCATTCGAAAGGGGACATAGATAATTTTCAACAATTTCTAAGTCATGAACCTGTGAACTTGTAGATGAAGGAGAGGAAAGTGAAGGAATTTGAGTCTCATACCATAACTTTGAAGAATTATCCCCATTATTGAAACCCTTATCTCTTTTTGTATTTTCCCTCTTTAATCTATCAAGTTGAGAATCAATCTCTATAGTGTTCATAGTCCCAAGATCATCAAATATTACATCTCAACTCAATATGAATTTGCCTAAATCATGTGCAATTAAACAAAACCCATTTTTATCTTCAGAATAACCAAGATAGATGCATTTTTGACTTCGTGGTTCCAACTTAGTTCTATGTTTAATAGGAACCAAAGCAAAAATAAAGACATCCAAACACTTTCAAGTGTTTAACTTTTGGTTCAAATCCATACCATGCCTCATATGGAGTTTATCCCAAAAGTGCAACTCTAGGGTACCTATTTCTCAAATACACTGCTATACCAATCGCTTCTACCCAAAACATATCATCAAGTTGTTTATAGTGCAACATGGCACGTGATTTTCCCTCTAAAGTTCTATTCATTCATTTAGATACTCCATTTTGATGTGAAGTATAAGCATTACTATATTTTCAATTAATACTATGTAATCGACAAGAATCTTAAAACTCATTTGAGGTATACTCAACTCCATTATCTAAATGAAGAGTGGCCAAATGTGACCTATTTCTTTTTTGACTAAGTGTAACAAATCAACAAACTTAGAAAAAACATTAGATTTGTTTTTCATAAAGAATACCCAAGTCATCTGAGAAAAGTCATCAATAAACAAGACAAAGTATCTACACCCACCAATAGATGACTTTTTCATGTCACATACATAACTATGAACTAACTGTAAACATATGTTAGCTCTCCAAGATGATTATTTAGAAAAAATTTCTTGATTTTGTTTGCCCAAAACACATGACTCACAAAGAATAATATCTTTGAAAAAATTTGGAAACCCATTCACCATACCATATCTCTACAAATCCACTAAAGAGTGGATATTCAAATGTCCATACCAGAGATGCCATAACCACTATGTAGACATAGTACATGTACCTGTGTCAATAACTACCACAATTTCTATATTGGGAGGAAGCACCTTACAATGCAATCTAACCAAGTTTTCATCTTCATATCCTGTATACATTGTTTTATAATCATCCTTCACTGAATTTATGGAAATGAGCCCATTTTCAAGCATAATTTGATAACCTTTTTTTTGAATAGTTACCAAATAAAGTAAGTGTTTCTTCAATGTGGGAACATACCAAACATCCTCCAAGTATTTTATAGACCCATTAGGAAGAAGAATATAAATAGATCCAAGTCATAGTGGTGTAAAAATAGACTTATCTACTAAGGCAACTAGAGATAGAGAAGCCTCCTTAAAAGACCAAAATAAATCTCTCCTAAATGTCATGTGTTTGGTTGCTCCTGTGTCTAAAACCCATACATTTGTGAGCTCATCTCTAGCCTCATATTCAAAATAATCAATGTGCCCTAAAGTAGTGAATGAAAATTCATGGGCAACATTACTAGACTCATCATAGTCATGATCAACATGATGTGGCCTCTAAATTTTATCAAAAGGAATCTTACATTGTGAGGCAATGTTACCAAATTTTTCACATCTATGACACTGAATGTCTGATTTACCTCGACCTCTGCCCTTATATGAGTTGTGACCATGTCCTCAATCACTTATTTCATATGAATGTGATTTATTATATTTTTGATTATTTGAATGACCCCTACCTCTATTTTGATATCTACCTCCTCTGTAACCTTGACCCCCTCTATAATTGTTTCCTCTATTGTTTTGATGTCCAAATGAAGATGAACTAGGATTTGACTCTAAAACATGGGCTTCTTCAGTTTTATTTGATTTCTTCGGTAGAGAGAGTTCATGTTGGATGAGAAACTTAGCCAACTTATCGAAGGTGATGCCTTTGATCTTGTCAGAGACATGCAACATTTCAGCAAAATTCCTATATGACCCTAATAGTCCTTTCAAAGTAGCAGTGACTATGAGGTCATCATCTAGTTTTCCAAAACCAGCCTTAGTGTACTCATTAGTGATATTTTTCAAATTAGACATATATTCTCCCATATCCCCATCTTCATCTAATGATAAAGTAAACAACTGCATATGAATATCTATCCTCTTATGTTTAGGTTTCTTATCATACAAATCTGACAATATTTTTTATGTAGTGTAATTATGATGAGAATTTTCAATATGAACATAAGTATCACAAGTACAAAAACATTTAATGAGAATTAAGGCCTTAGAATCATGCAAATTGAATATATCTAATTTAGCCTGCTTTGTTGGCAATGTGGGATTTTTATTCTTAACAATATCCCATAACTCATTAAAAACTAGTGAAGCCTCCATTAATCATTTCCAATCTGAATAATCAAAAATTGTTAATCTATCACCATCTGAAAGAAAATTTTAAATTTTTGGCATCTTGAAATGAAAGTAAGTGCAGTAGAGAAAAGTGTGACAAAATGTAAAAGAGATGAAACAAATATCACACTCATTACACAAGATACTGCTTCTATGGGGTTTTTCACTAAACCACGATGTAGAGCACAAAAGAAAAGCAAGAATTTTTATGGGTTTTGCACTTAACCTCAACAAAAATCAATAATTACACCCTTATTTCTCCAAATTACAACCTTATCCCACCAATTACACCCTTATATCAGCGCAACAATGTAAAAGAAATAGAATTGAATTCCCCTTTTGTAGAATTTTAAAACAACACAATACAATAAGTATGCATTTTACAACTTTCAAGGTTTAAAAGGGAATATTCCTTTTACAAAAAAGTATATTCTAAAGTAAAAATAACCTTTTCCAAAAGAAAGGATTTGAACCCTTGACCTCCTCCTTTGCAAAATTCTTACAAAATAAGCTTAACCAATTGCTCTAAGAGCATTTTCAAAATATGATACTCAGAAATTTATACTTATTCTAGATTTTTTTTGTGAGGGAAAAAAAATTACATGTATGAAAATAACCCAAGCTTTTCCCTTTTTTAGTCTTCTCACTTGGGTTTTCTCACATGGGAGCCAAGGCAGAATGTTGATATCAAAAAAACTTTAGAAACATGAAAAAAAATTTCCTAAATTAATTAGAGTTCCATTTTTCCTTGAGACGCCATAACAGCTCTTGGTAATTTCTTTGCCCCTGTTCTCTTTGCTGGAGGCAGTACAGATCCATATAGGTAAGATAAAATTGATTTTGATAAGTTTTGGAAAAAAATTTGAGGTATTTTTTGCATGGAATGAATTCAAAATGAAGCCAAGGCATTGGAAGGTTGTACAAATCTATACAACTCAAAAAAAATGCCAAATTTTGCTTGAAGATGATACAAAATAGGGGTTTTAACCAGTTTAATAGGTGTTTATGGATTCAAAAGGGCTGAAAATGAATGCAAATAATAATGGCAGCCATGAATGAAAAAAATGAATTTAGTAACATTTAACTGCTAAAAATTCATTTTTTATGCTAAATTAGGAGTCTGAACACAGGAAAATGGAGTATCAAATGGAAAAAATGACCATATTATGGTATATGGAAAATACACAGGTTTAAATGTAAATTTTTTTTGAAAAATTAAAATAATTTAATAATTTTTCAAGCATTTAAACCAATAAATTTTTTACTTCATATGGCATACCTTATTTCATGCCATTAAAATCATGTGAATTTGAATTTTCACCTTGCATTCCTTCGATTTCACCAAGCTCACAAAATTACCAAGCTCTGATACCACTGATAACTACTTGAACCAAATAGGATGAACCTTGTCACCACTTAGTGCTTCACCAAGCTCCCAAAATTACCAAGCTCAATACCACTGATAACTCCTTGAACCAAATAAGATGAACCTTGTCCCTACTTAGTGCGAGTGCATAATTATTTAATTAATATTCAAAAAATCAAATTCATAAGGGTGCTTTTACTATATTAACCCTTTTACATTGAAAATATTGATTTATATAGTTTTTACCAATGACCGGTAAAAACAACTAATCCTATAGCCAACAATATATGGGAAAACAACCCGTAATGTAGTTCTAATTAATTAACTCAAAAAAATAAAACTACCTAGAACTAAAACTAAGTAAGTTTATTTTATGCAGGTGTTTTTACTTAAAGATGCATGCCCCATTTACAATAATATTAATTAACCTACCAAAAATCTAACTTAATCTTAAGACTTTGGAACAAATCCTAATAGATAGAGGCATTACTCTGTACGTCAAAATGATAAGAATAAACGACACAATGATGTCCACGTGTGATAGGGAAACAACATAGAACAAAATAGGGGAAAAAGAAGAAAAGGAAGGGGTGGCCAAGCTAAATTTAGACCTATCAAACAAGTGGTTGTTTCCTATATAGTTTTATGGATGTTAGATCCAACATAAAATTTAGGACAAATGTAGTTCTCCCATGAAATGGAATGGAAAAAAGTGATGATAAGAAAATATGGTGGATGTTGTAGAGTAAATAAGGAAAATGGACTCGCAAAATGGTGAGAGATTTCAAATGATTATATACAAAATGATAAGATCATGGAATTAGAATAAATAAAAGTGTACAACAATTTTTTCACTTGTTTTGTCAATCATTTTCTATTATTTTGGTGTTTTTTGGATAAATAAAATAAATGAAATATTAACTAGAGGTCCAAATAACTACCCAACCAAGGAGATGTACATCCACAGGTAAGTGTTTAAACAATAACTAAACCGGATATAATGGGGATCATGAATTATAAAAACTGGTATAGGGAACCAACTAATCAACGAGATGCACATCCAAAATTATAACTTATAATAATAGGTAAAGCTGGCTATAATGGTCCATTCTCATAAACTAGTAAGAGCAAGATCCTACTAAGGGAACAATGCCTATAAAGTAGTAGCAAAATAATAATAGAATAGTATTTAGTGATAGATAAATCTAAAGAACTGTTCAATGGGTAAAAACCATGTGTTGATGTATTTGTGTTCACTTTTCTATAAGAGGAAGCTACAAAATAATGTTTAAGAGAAACTACTTTGTAGAACTAGCATTTAATTTGCCTTGAATGCCTAAAATTCATAATCAAGATCATAATTTGTCAAGGGATAAAATTGTCTAGGTTACAATAGTCCAAGATATGAAAATAATGTCATTCTAAAGATAATGTTCTAGGATTAAAAAAATGAATATGGTCTACGAAAGGACAGTCTAGGGTGTGATAAAAAGAGTCAAGCTAGAATTTAAATGATCTAGAGTACTAATGGTCCAAAGTTTCCACTTTCTAGAGTCACAAAACAATATGTTTCTCATAAGAATAGTCTAGGGTATGTCAAAATGAATGTGCTCTAAGATAGGATGCTCTAAGATATAATAGTGGGATAAAATAACTTCAACACAATTTGCCCCCAATTAAGGGGTCTTGCAGATAATGGTTCAAAAAATTGTCAAGCATAAAACTAATTTAGATGTATAATATTCATGGGCTCTAGAAGATCTTCAACATATGGAGTAGCCAGCCAATATATCCCCAATCCATTATTTAATATGGTAATGTATGGCCCAAGCCAATTGGGTTGGAGCTTACCCTTTTTCTTTCATTCAACATTTATGTTCTTATGATTCTCTTTGAAGACCAAATCACCAATTTCAAACTCTTGAGGGAGAATACATTTATTGTATATTCCATGCAATCTATTCTGGTAGGCTTGTAAGTTATCTAGGTTATCAAAAAACTTTTTATCAAGGATTTCTAGTTCTTACAACCTTTAAACTCTATAATCTTCATCATATTTAATATTCTCCAAGGACACTTATAATGAAGGAAACTCAATCTCATTCAAGATAATATATTTTATGCCATAAATGAGGGAGTATAATGTGGATCCTATGGGGGTTCAATGACTAATGCAATAGGCCTAAAGGATAGGAAAAATTTATAGGTGTCAATTATGACCAACATCATTCAAAATCTTCTTAAGTATGGTAATAATGGCTTTGTTCAACACCTTAGCTTGTCCATTGCCTTGTGGATTATATGGTGTGGATTTCTTGTGCTTGATTTTTAATTTTGTACAAAGATTTTTTACATCTTACTTTAAAAATGATCCACCATTATCAAATATAATACAATCTAGGATACCATATTGAAAAATGATATGGTAATGTATGAACTTGAAAATCTACTTCCTGGAAATGTAAGTGAGAAGAATTGGCTCAATTCACTTAGTAAAATACTCAGTAGTAGTGAAAATATGTTTATATCCATTAGAAGATGTGGTGTTAATTTTCTTGATGAGATTGAGGACCCGTGTAGAGAATGGACTTGATGTAGTATTTGGCTATAGTGGAAAATAAAATGTGTGTATCAAATTACCATGTTGATAAACAATACACTTACATAATTGAAAACATCTATCTCCATTATGGGCTAAAATTAACTTGTTCTAAGGATTTTTTTAGCTAAGACCACATTGTTGGTATGGGGCCCACACATTCCTTCATGAACCTCCTTAATTGATAACTTGGATTCTCCCAAAGGTAAATAACAAAGTAGAATTCCGTCATATCCTTTATGATAAAACATGTTTCCAAGGAAAGTATAATAGGATATGTGATGAAGGAAAAGTTTTTGATGATTATTGGAAAGGTTAGGTATTAAAACATAGTAATGAAAATAATTATAAATGTCTTGAATCCAAGGTAGTTTAGGTGGGGAATTGGGACTAGAAATGGTGCATACCCTTTTTGAATTTGGAAAAACATTATGAAAAACTGATACTCTTTTACACTACTATCAAGTTGTATCATGGACCTAATTTTTTCCATTACATTGGTAGATATGTTATTTCCCTATGGTACTTGTTCAAATTATAAGGATTTGAAATAAGCCTTGATATTATCCATATTAAGCTTGTAAGGTAAAAATTGTCATCTCTAGTCTAATAATGATCTATGGTTTGATTAATAATCAATTAGAAATCCCCATAAATAATTAAATGTTGGATATCCCATTGTACATCAAGATGGAGTCATGTAATAAGTGATTTATACTTGGCCATATCTTTGGCACAATGAATATTAATATGAAATGACTTGGGAGTCAAATCTCCTTATAATGTAATAAAAAAAATATGGATCTAGATCTGTAAGAAGTAAAGGAACCATCAAAGTATAGATTACATTGCTCAGGTTCATGCAAAACTTTGTTTACTATCATTATATAATCATCTAGAAATTTGAATCTAAGTGGTTGAGTGTCTATAATAGGATCTTCCAAAAGTTGATCAGCAATAACCTGCCCCTTGATAGCTTTTTGATTCTGATGCTCAATATCAAATTCACATAAGAGAATAACCCATTTATATTTATGGCCTATTAGAGTTTCTTTGGGTAATAATTTTTTTAAACGGTTCATTTTAGCTATAATAATAATTTTTTTCAACATATAGTGTCGCAACTTTTGAGATGCAAATACCATAGCTAAATACACCTTCTCAATATGTGTATAATTATACTCATAAGCCACTAGTGTGTGGCTCAAACAATAAATTTCATTTTTTTTACCTTGATCATCATGTTTGTCTAGGATTTCCCTTAGCACATGATCAATTTCTAAAATATAAAGGAACAATGGTTATCCAAGTGTTGGCAATCTCAAGACTAATAGGTTGGCCAAATATGTTGTGATATTTGCAACTACTAATTGAAACTAATGATCCCATTATAACATGACAATTTTTATCAAGATATGTGTAAATAAGTGGGACTTATTTGGTGGTTATGAAATGAACATATGAATATACTAGATCTTTCCTTGCAGGATTCAGATTTGTTTAATAGTTGAAGGTGGAGGCATATCAACAATAGCCTTGACATTAGTAGGGTATACTTTGATCCCTTTTTGAGATATAATATACCATATAAATTTTATATAATTGACACTAAATACACAATTCTTAGGATTTAGATGGACCTTATACTCATGAAGTCTCTGAAGGATTTTATGTATAATGTCAAGATGTCCAGCACAGGATCTTGACTTAATCAGAATGTCATAAACTTAATATTAAATAATACCATTCATCATATCTTATAAGATTATAATCATAAAATGTTGATAAGTAGATCCAAGTTATTAAATAGAAATGGTATGACTTTATGTTCCCCAAGACATGGTGAATACAATTTTGTGTTTGTCTTTTTGAGCTATCTT
>JARHVA010001748.1:2822500-2842500 GCA_037957365.1 Torreya grandis
AAAACAAAGGCATTATAAATAAAAATTAACAAAAAGATTCTTTTGAATAGGTTTGGATCATTTTTAATGCAAGAATTATGTTTTCCATTTATCACTCTATGTGGGCGGCCAACATTATGTTTGAGTGAAATAAAAAAGGTGAAACAAGGATTCATATTAATTTTATAAATTTTAATAAAGCATAATTAAATATAATTACTTGCTACCTATCATGGACATGTGTTGCAAAAGAAAACCACTTAAAAAATTGCATTCAAAACCCCATGGGGTACATTTACATAAAAGAATATGAAATTTGATATTATTAATATTGGTCAAACCCTAAAAAGGGAAATGAGTTTGTATTTCCATGTTTTTAAATACAAGATGATAGTAGTTTACCTAGATCACTTGACAGTGTTTTTGAAAAGGCATGAAAAACATTATGGACATTTGGATAAAGTTTTTGAAAGGGAACACTTCATGATATCTCCTTGAATCCCAATAATTATATATTATAAGGTCATATAAGGAAGTTTACTATGTCATATAGTGCATAAATAATGCAAAATTATTGATCTAGAAAGAGTTGAGGCTATTCAAATGTTCTTTCTTCAAATAAACAAACGTGGCATTCACTCCTTAAAAAATAGAACATTTTATTTTTATTTATGCTTGACTTTGGAATGATTTGAAGTAGATTAAAGATAGAAGGGATTATTTTGAAGAGATAATATTTTCAATTTCCAAAGAATTAAAAATATTTTAGAATCTATAAATACTCGTCAGCATTCTTCTAGCCATTTTAGTTTATGAAAACAGTGAAGGGATAGAAATACCTATCCCTTTATAAGTTGTAGACTGAAATAATATGAATTAATATATTTTAAAGTAAAAAACCATGTGTACGTAGTGTTCATGGAAGTGAATAATTTTATGTAGGGTATTTTGCACTGCCACCCAATAATAATTAATGTATAAGAGATTCTATTTGTGTAGGTATATGTTTTATCAATGTCTTTAGAGTTTTGGAGAATAAAGGTGATTTCGAGAGCTACACATAATTTTTGGAAATCTAAATTAAGGATATTTATGTTTTTAATTTTGTTTTTTAATTTTCTATTTATAACATTTTTTTAATCGTGTTAATTGAGCCAAGTAGAAGATTGATGCATCAACAAGTTAAATTAAACTAATTATCCTTATCTTAAACTCTTTTTTTATTTGGTTTATATATTTATATTAAATTATTAACTTTTGTGTTTTTATCCATGTTTATCTTAGCTTTTACTATCTTTACATGTAATTATATCCATAGTTAAATATATATTTGTTTCAACATTTAGTTTAGATACCTCTTGGTTACTACCTAATATAATATATTTATATTTAGTTTACCTCATTTAAATATTTTTTCTAGGTCATCTTTGTTTTCATATTTTATATAAGCCTCCTAATTATATCCTAATATCAATTTTAAAAATAATTTTTGATATATTCTCCGCCAAAAAATTTAGCATAACTAATTATATATATACTAGATTTAATACAATATATATTTTTCTAAATATTTAAAAATATTTATATTTCTAAGCATAATTTCCCAACATATAACTCCCTCCAACCTTGTTAATATTTTACTCCACCTACACTTAACACACATAGATGTGAATTTTTGAATTAAATTTTTTAATAATAGTTAGGCACATATTATTAAGAAAACCAATTTAATGCATATAACTCTAAAGCACATAGAAAATTAAAAGTAAACTCCTCACAAAAAATTAAGATTACAAATAAGCCAGAAAAACATTAACAATGGAAACCAATATTTTTGGTTAATTGATTCATTATAATTAATAGAATATCAATGTTCCTTTCATCCTTTAGAGGAAACTTTCGCGTCCTTTTAACTCGACCCTCTCCTATTCTGATACCAAATATGATTTTTGGACATAGACCTTATAAATTTTTATTACATAAATACTTCATAGGTTAATAGTAAACACATGACACACAATAATATTATGTATTCATAGAATATTTATAAAAATAGATATGTCATATTATTGAGAATATATGCTTATGATTTCTCTCTTAATCGTGCTCTATATTTTATCCTTGTAAAAAATTAAACGAACAACCTGATTATACTCAATATAATAAATTTAATATTTAAATATATATAGTTAACTTAATTATATGTAACATTAATTTAAATTTCCTAACATTTTAAAATGTTAAGCTAACTATGCCCTACCTTGTACAAAATAAACAATCGAAGCATGATAGAAAGAAGATTTTTGTTATATTTTTTCAAAAACATTAAAATTTTCTGGTTAAAACCAAAAAAAACATCAAGTCATAATATAGATATCCTTCTTTTTGATTCCATCACTGATTATTTTCAATGCTTTAAATCTATTCATATTATTTTAATTACATTCAATAGTAATGTACATGTCAATTTAAAAAAAAAAAAAAAAAAGTAGAGACAGTGAATTGAAGGAGACCTACACAATTGAAGATAAATTGAATTAAAATTTATAATGTGACTAATTAATGTTCATTTGGGTCAATTATAACCAATTTTAGTCTTGGTTGAGCTATTCAATTGTTCCATCAAGCATATGCCATAGGATTAAAAAACTCCATAAAACTAACTAGATTATATTAACGTTTGATTATCTTCAAATATATATTTTATTAAATTAATTAAATAAGTGATTTAATTAAATACATAAAAGGAGCTAATCAATAATTACACAAAGTTAAAACGAAATAATTTAGATTGAATCTTGAATCCCCTCAATTAAATCCAATTTTATGTATAGTCAACCCAACATATTATATAGCTCAATTAAATATGTAATTAAGATTAATAAATTCTCAAAACATAATTGATGACCATCTTAAAAGGATGTAAATTTACAAAAGGGATTATGTCCCAAGCTAAATTATGGATCAACAAAAATATAGAAATTATAAAAAAATAATAATAATAATAAAGTTTGACCAGATTATACATAATCGAATAATTAAATCAATGAAGTGAAAACTGTGAGTAATTGATCCCCCAAAAGCTCAATTATAACCAAATTGCATACAATACGGTTGGTTAAAACTACAAAACACAATTAAAACTAATTAATAAACATTTGGTCATGATTCACACCAACTTCTAGCCTTATTAAACTATTCGAGAATTAACTCAATTATAGGCATAATTAAAGAAAATTGATATCCATAGGTCTTAATTTAATCAATTATAAAATATTATGCCTTACTAATTTCACACATAGATTTAATCATCACATAAATAGGATCAATCAAACCATGTAAACCTGGTTTATATCAATTAACATGAATTATGATTAACATTAATTTTTTTTCATAATTAAAGTAATTATTTAATTTGGTTAATAAAATAAAAATTTGGGGATAATAAACTCTGCCAATCTCAGATGAAACTAATTACAATGAATAGGGAAATGATTAGCCCCACTAAGTGGCTTGACTAAACTAATCATATAACTAGTTCAATGGCATACACGATTAAAATTAATCAAACCTTATGAATGTAACTAAAACAAAATAAAATAGATAGAATTATATATTTTTTACAGTTAGAATAAAAATAAAACTAATCAATCTTTTTAAACATGACTGTAATCAATTACCTTGAATTATGACTTGATTAACCCAAATAACATAACATATTTAACTAATCAAATATGTAATCAAGAACAATTTTTAAACTCAAACCCTATTGAAAATGATTAACATAAATTAAGATTGGTTTCACCCCAACTACACATCTTATTGAACCTATCAAGCAATTAAGCCAATAACGTGTCCGTGGTGATAATCAAGCCTTTCAAACCTTCATTTCATTTAAAGTAAATAAATAAAACATTTGAAGAGTGCATTTATATAAAATCTCATCTTTCCGAGATGCATGTGTTTCCTCCTTTCATCGACAACACCTTTATCTCCAGTTTTATGCCATGTTCAACTTGGAACTTCTCATTTATTCTCTTCTAGATCGATCACTAAATATCCCCAATGGGATCCTTCGTTTGGAATTTCAATCCATGATTTTTCTTTGAATGGTCTTCAATAATTTTCACAGTAATTTCACCCATGCTATATGATCATAAATACACATTATAATTTAGTATGATTAACTTGAGATAAGGGGAGAAAAATTAAAATAATAATATGATGTACATAAAAATGAATGAGGTCTAAAGTTTTAACATTTTCAAGGTTTTCACATTAATGAGTTATAATTAAGAGTGAAATTTGGGTTGGTTGAGTTTATATTCATGTCAATTAAATGTAATTAATTACTTGAGGATCAATTATCACTAATTAAACACTGGATAAAATAATTTAATTTATAAATTCACAAATGGTTTGCGATATAATTATCTTAAAATATTATGTCCCCTTAAGTTAATGAAGATGTTTGTAGACAATCAATACCATTAAGATAATTATGTGCCCTTAATATCAATTATAATTGGTTCAACTGGATGAATAATTGGCATGAATCAAGCCTCACGAACCTAATTACAATAAAATATCATGATTTATGACTCAATTTTACCCAATTGCACATCTAATTCAACCACTATATTACTTGATTTAATATATGATGATATTGGGACTAATCCCACCCCATTAAAATAATTACCATACTCAAAATACAAATCAACTATTAAAATGTAGAACATCATTTTCCACACTTCAAAGACTACATTAATATTAGTGAGCGAAGTGAAACTAACGATTAGTAGTTTTTTATTTTGACTATATATCTAGATATATATTTTGTATTATTTGATAGTTGTATTATTTCCTTTCATGATTAATTATGAATAGAGGACATTTTCATGTGCTTATGTATATACTCTAATACTATGCATTAAAATATTATATGGATGAGGTTTAATTTTTAGATTTGATTTATTTCACAATAGTCTATGTTATGTACATATATTCTAAGTACTTTATTATTTTGTTTCAAGCTCAGACTAACTACCATTTTGTTTAATTGAGGTGATTATAGGATTGTTCCACCATCACAAAGTGAAATAGAGGGAGAGTATCATAGGGGAGGAAGATATAGATATCAACATTCGAGACAGAAAGAGTGAAACCAAACTGCAACACACACACACACTTATACTTTTGCATTTAGAAATGAATTAAATGTTAATAGTATTCTATGGATGTGTTGTATGTTTACTTTTGTTATTTGTCTCTATAGTTAGTATTTCATGTTTATTTATTTATTTTGGGTCAAGTGCTTACCTCATCATGGCATAACCAGTTAGAATTGATGCTATTGAACTAACATAATTCATTAGTATTGCTAATGTGCATTAGTTATACAAACCTTTGTGGAACCTTACACTGAACTAAAATTTTGGTTATTGAGTTCTAATTTTGATAGACTTATTTTTATACATATCAAAACTATAGAGTATTAGGTGTTTATTTAACCATGTCTTTGTATTTAAATTTATTGGATTGATTTGTTTATTCTATTTATCCTATTTGAAGTAATGAAACCATATATCAGTTTATTTAAACATATGTAAAACATGGATGAGAGATGGAAATAGGATAAAAACAAGGACAAAGGAAGATTTAAGGGTGGTGTAGGAAGGAATAGGAGCATTTTCAAGGACTAACAGAATTTTATTTGAAACAACAACCATTGAAGTAATTAACAAAGTCGGGTTATCAATTTGAGAATAGAAATTTGTTAGGGTTTTGGTTATATTTATATATGGAATGAGTTCATGTTTAAAATATATTTTTTTAAATTCCATTCTTACATGGTTTAATATTAAATCGATTTGAATGTATATGCTAATATTTCCTTAAAAGTTGGGTCACAACCTCAATAGACCTAGGGATGAAACTCATTTCCATCCAAAGCTCTATAGAAGTGATATTAGATCCTTCATTAGTGATTAAAATCCATCTCAATTAATATTCTTCCTAAGAAAAAATACACAAGTGCAACTATTTTCATTTGTAGGACAAAATATTATATGGAAAAAAGGATTTTCTATTGATGGTTTTTGGTTATTATATGTTTAGCTCATCTACCTATAGGGAATAAAAATCTAGCCATGCTTTTGTGAAATAGGAATAAACATAGTCAAATTTTTTATTTAACTTTGGACCTATAGATAAGTTAGCACCTATGTATGTATTTTTTATTTATATTCCTATGGACTTGGAAGTTTCTTTTAGAAATTTCAAATTACAACTACAAGTACTAGGTCATGTCAACATGGGTCTATACTTATGAAAATGTAATGTTGATATTAGCCATACCCTCATATCTAAACCGTAAATATATATTATAATGGGCAAATATACATTCCTATGTGTTATATGTTTGGCATGTATAATGTGATTCTTGAGTATGTTTTTTTGATTGATAGTCTCACAGCACTTACATGAGTTATAGATGTATAAAAATAATAAAGTAGGAGAGTCATGTGTTTGTTTGTTTGTTTGTTTGTTTTTTTTTTTTTTTTTTGTGTGTCTGTGTGTGAGATGATAACATATGATTAGCAAGAGACCAATGGTCTATGGTTCGAGGAAAATGATCCCAATGATGCTCTCCCTCTCTTTAATTGATAAACCATTATGAAAACATACTCATGGATGTTTATTATTGGGTTTTAATATGAAGGTCAAATGTGTTATTGTACATCATATCATGCATCTTATTATATTCAGTGATGAAATGTAATATATGTACACACACACAGACACACACACACACACACACACACACACACACACACACACACACACACACACACACACACACACACACACACACACACACACACACACACACACACACACACACACACACACACACACACACACACACACACACACACACACACACACACACACACACACACACACACACACACACACATGCGCGTGCGTGCGCGTGCGCACGCATGATTGTGTGCCTAAACCTGAGATAATATTATCTTTTACACTTAAATTAGCTTAGATACCTAATTAGTAAGGGATGCATGCACAACTATAGGTAAACAATAGAATGTTTTTGGACTATCTTATATGCGTATGTTTTTAAATTAGATATCTCAATTAAGTTATATTATATTTTAAAATGAGATAGAGAGATTTAGGATCTTAAATGGTTATATATATGCTAAAACATACCTACATATACTCATATTTTCTCTATAAGGGATCTTTTGGAAGTAAGGAAACCATATTTATATTTTGTAATTACTTCTAAAATATCCCTTATAGAGAAAATATGAGTATATGTAGGTATATTTTAGCATATATAGAACCATTTAAGATCCCAAATATCTCTATTTAATTTTAAAATATAATATAATTAAATTGAGACATCTAATTTAAATATATGCTAATACCATATAAGACAGTCCAAAAACATTATATTGTTCACCTATAGTTATGCATGTATTCCCTACATAAATATGAGAATATGTATATTTATACATAGTTTCGGGCAAAGCATATACAATAGTGAAAAATAAAGCTATATTTTATTTAGTAATTATCACATAGTCAATAAGGGTTAAACAATTATAAGAATGACCCTTTCTCAATATGTTAGTTAATCCTTGTTTATGAAATTCATGAGATTTTAATGTTTTGGTTGACCTTCTATTAATTTTTAATAACGTTAAATGAATGATAAGTAAATGAAATATGTTGGATTCAAATTAATATAGGAAAATGTATTTATCTAATAGAGTTACATAAACATAGGCATTTGAACCATGCTTATATTTTGAGAATTAAAATGCAAGATGATAATCACAAACTACAATTATTGATTGTGTTTTTAATGGTTTCATATTTACACAATAAAGTGATTTTTCATTAAAGAGAAATGTTTCTTGATTGCATTGTAAAATAAAATGAATAATTGCCTTGAATTTGATAAGTGGTTGTATGCTACAAATATGTTGGTAAAATATCTTAAACTAGGTTAGAATATTATATCATTGCATTATTCCTTATAATAACACATGAATGACATATGAGATTGATGCCATGTGATGCATACATCTATCATGTGGTATTATAAAATTGATTGAGTATCATTAGTAAAGAGTATGTGTGTGTGGAATTGACTCATATCCATGAGTGATTTGAATTCTATAATGAAAAATTTGGCCAAACTAAGAGTGGCCTCTTCATTATTGTTGATGATTCCTTATGATAATAGATGATTAGCAGGAGACCAATGGTGTGTGGTTCGAGGAAAAGTATCCCAATGATGCTCTCCCTCTCTTTAATTGATAAACCATTATGAAAACATACTCATGGATGTTTATCATTGGGTTTTAATATGAAGGTCAAATCTGTTATTATACATCATATCATGTATCTTATGATATTCGGTGATTAAATGTCATATATGTACATTCAGCTTTATTATTATAAACACATAAATTTTAGTATACTTTTACATGATTGTGATTACAACAGAGGATGTACATGTATGAATAACTTAAGAATGAAATTATTTCAGTATACTATTATATCATTCACTCTACATATATGTTATGATATGAACCTTATCTTTTGGATGCACTATTTTATGTTATTTGAAACCTAAATAAATAATAAATTAATGAATGGATTAGTTGTAATTTTTATAATTACTATTTTAGATATATTTAGATGTCAAAGAGTAATCTAAGAGTGTAGTTAATGAAGATGCTTATGAATAAAGTAACCTTTTTATGTGTTTCATTAAATGTAACCTAGTGGGGTTATTCCTTCTGGTATCAAAGCATAGGTTCAAATGCTTAGACATAATGAATCCAATAAAACTAACTTATATGTCTTATTTCTCATAAGGAAAATGGTATGAGATTGGTTGAATGTTAAGGGGACCTATAATGAGAATCCTCAAGATGATCCTAATTAGTTAGTAGCTAAATAGAATAAAAAACATGATTAAATCCTCGATGTCATGAATGAAATAAGAGATAAATTAGCATCTCTATAGTAGGAGGTTCATGGGTAGACTGAGTAAAATTAATAAGAATCACCTGAAGAACACCCAAATTATTAGGAAGAAGCTCAACATTAGGGGCATGTTGAGGAACAATAAGCAATAAGAGCTCAAGCAGTTGCATAAGTTGTGTTAGACATGAAGAAAGTAAATCCAAATTTGTTTGATGGTAAAATATTGGGTGATGGAGATAAATATTATATTATAGATATAGACAAATGTTTCAAGATTCTTAATTATTTTGAGGTAATCAAGGCTCTTTTGGGAGCCTACCAATTATCTAGTGAAGTAGAGGTTTGGCAAGCCAATAAAAATTTAGAGATGGGTCTTGAATCCATCACCACCACTTAGAATTAGTTTTTAAATTTGTTTACGACATGGTGGCTAATCAAATTATAATTTTATAAAATTTGAATATATTTACAAAATTTGAAACAATGAGATCTATTAGTAAATGAATACTAGAAACAATTCACAAATCTCTCTAAGTATGTATTGTAGTACTAAACGGATGAATGCTTTTAGATAAAAAATTTCATCATGGACTTAAAAACCCAAATTGGGTGTGAATTGGATGTCCATAGGCCATTCACCATAGACAAAGTCTTTGAGAAAGTAATTAATCAAGAACATAAGATGAAATCACTTGATGATGTTAGATAAGAAAATGAAAAATAAGTTTGGAAGCTCAAAAACAAAGTTCATGAGAAATAAATGGAAATAGAATGGGAAATCCAAGAAATAATTTAATACTCATAATGTGAGTTTCAATAATGCTTAAAGGAATATGAAAGCTATAACATTTTCAAAGAAGGATTTGAGGTAGGAAATCAATTTGAGAGGGAGGATCCATATGGTGGATGCTTTACACGTCGAGGAGACCATTATGCTAATGATTGTCCTTTCTAGAATAAAAATGGTAAAAATAACAACTCATCTACATATACATTATACTAAAGAACCTTTAAGTAGTCCACATAGAAGTAGACAATCATCAACTTAAGACTCAAGAATCTCCCATTAAAGTATTAGGTTACCTTCTTTTAGCATCACATTTTTATTTTTTAAGATACAATAGCCACTAAATATTTTATCTCCCTTAGAATGTTAAGTAAATTACGTATTAAAGTTAGTTTTATGGCAAATGCATAGTCAGTGCAGTATAAGAATGAATCTAATGTCATGTTTGTTACGTGCCATGTTGAGGGTGAGGTGAAGTTTCCAAAATTCACTACAGTATTTGATCTTTGTGCACCACAACTAGGATAATATAATGTGATCATAGGAGTGAATTGGATCTCTAGTCATAAATTTAAGGTTGACTGATTTATTAATAAATTTGAATGCTTAGATGATATTAGAAATAAAACCCAAATTTATGGGGAAAAGAGAGACTTTAACCTAAGACAAATTTCAACCATTCAATTGAAAAAGGCTCAATGAAAGGTATGTCAAAAATTCTTGGTAAACTTTGATGAAATCAAAGAAACCAAGGATCCCTCTATTCAATACTATCCCTTTATACTAGTGTTTTATGATGTTTTTCTAGAGGAATTATTGGGTTTACATCCAAAAAGGGAATTTGAATTCACTATTGATATAATTCCAAGATCAAAACCTTAATCTAAGGCTCCCTATAGAATGACAATTACTGAATTGGTTCAATTAAAATATTAGCCTTAGGAGACATTAGAATTTTTTTAAAATTATTCTAAGTGTTTCATCATGGTGCACACCTATAGTGTTTTAAAAAAAGAATGATTAAAATTTTCACCTGTGTATAATTTATAGTGTGTTGAACAAAGAAACTATTAAGAAAATATATTAATTACCATGTAATTATGATTTTTTAAATCAAATACATGTTGAAATAATATTTTCCAATATTGACCTTCAATATGGGTGTTATAAGTTAAGTATAAAGGAGGAAGACATTCCAAAAATAACTTCTATGAATAAATATAGACACTATGAGTTCACAGTGCTTACTTCTAGGTTAATGAATATAGTATCAAAATTTATGAATCTCATAAATAGTGTGTTCAAGGATTACCTTGATCTATTTATGCTAATATCTATTGATGACATCCTCATCTACTCAAAAAGTGAAGAGGAACATATTGAGTATTTGTGTTTGGTTTTGTAACCATTGCAAAAGCAAAATATCTATGGGAAATTTTGTAAGTGTGGCTTATTTAAAATAAGAATATAATAATTGGGATGTATTATATCCATATAATAATTTTTATTAGATCCAACTAAGAATATATCCATCATGGAACGGATAACACCTACGAATGGGCATGAGGAATGTGGTTTCATGGGTTTAGGATGATATTATAGAAAATTTGTACCAAATTTATCTAAAATAGAAAATCTAGTAACCTCTATTCAAAATAAATAACATCATTTTGTTTGGTATAATAAATATGAAGAAGCCTTCCAGCATTACAAAAAACCTTACTTAAACACTAGTGTTGTAGATTCTGGATCAAAATAGCCAATTTATAATGGTAATTAATGCTTATAGGGATGGCTTTAGATGATTTATTATGTATCTTGATTCAGTTGTAGCTTATAAATCAAAGAATTTGAATCCATATGAGGTAAATTATGCCCCACATGACCTATAGTTAGCTTCTATAGTGCATGCTTTACAAGTATGGAGGAATTACTTATTAGTAAAACCTTTTGAACTCAAAATTGATAAATTTGGAATCAAGTACATATTTATCCAACCTAACTTTAATACTCCTTAAGGGTGATGGTTAATGTTTTTTTGGACTATGACTTTGACATTAGCTACATTAAAGGAAAATACAATATAGTTTCATATGCCCTTAGTCATAGAAGGTACATTCTATCTATGGATACTATTAGGAGTACCTTCTAAGACAAGGTAGTAAAGTTATCAATAGGAGATGAGTTTTATGAGAAGGTAAATAAGCATTATTAAATAATTCATAAGACTTAGATACAAAGGATTCTAATTTGAAAATGATGGAATTTTAAGATATAATGGAATAATCTACGTACCTGATAGGGAAAATTTGAGGGGTGTTATGCTAAGAGAGTTGTATAGTGAACTATATTTGGGATATCCTAGTGTGAATAAGATCATATCAAAGTTAAGACCATTGTATTTATAAGAAGGAATAAATAAATATGTGGTAGATTTTATGTCTAGATTATTAGAATGTTAGCAGGTCAAGGTTGAACATGTCTATTAGGTTGTTCTACCCATATTATATAATATAATAGAAGTGTTAAGTCATTAGTAAGGAATTTGTCCAGGCATTTCCTATGTCAAGGAATCATATTGATATAATATTGGTGGTTATAGATAAACTCACCAATGTATCACACTTCATACTAAGTAATTTGACATATTATGCACAAATGCTTGCAAAGAGGTTATTAAAATAAATGTATAGATTGCATGTGTTTCCATAAAAAATATTTTTAGATAGGGAACATAAGATGACCTCAAAACATTTTGGAAACTCTTAAATAACATTGGGTACACAACTAAAATTTAGTACAACATACCATTATACACAAATGGACAAACAAAAAGGGTGAATCATATCCTAGAGAATATTTTAAAGATGTATTATATAGTTCAATAATATAAATGCGAATAATACCCGCATTTGGTTTATTTTAATTTTAACATCTCATTCCAATCAATATTGAAGATGGATATTTTTGAATTTTTATATGGTAAGAGGTGTAGAACACCAATCAGTTGGAATAAGTTATAAGATAGAGTGGTCTTTACAACTGTTATGTTTACTTAGATAGAAGAGTAGGTGAAATTAATAACCCAAATATTAGTAGAAGGCAAATATTAGTGGAAGCCATTAATAAGCATAAAATATTTTTTGACCTGAAAAGGAGATCACATCAATTTCCAGTTGAAAATTAGGTTTTTTTGTGAGTTAAACCTCAAAAGAGTGCCATTAAGTTTGGTAAAATAGCATAGTTATCACCAAGATATGTAGGGTCCTTGCAGGTTGATTAAGTAATAAAAATTATAAATCCTATATCATATAGACTTGCTTTGTCACCAGCTTTAGCATAAATATGTAATATTTTTCATGTGTATTATCTTTAAAAATGTATAATTGATCCTTCACATGTTTTGGATTAGAATGCATTACAAGTTCATAATCAAGGGGACATCATCATAGGATTACCAAAATTAATTTGGATCATTATTTGTCAATCATTATCTTCTTTTTCTTCTTAACATATTTTTCATTATTTGAAAAGACATTATTTTGTCTATGTTTTTTAATGCCTTTTCAAACAGGGCCAAACTATAAACTAGACTTCAGATTGATTTCTACCAAGAAGCATAGATTAAACTTATAAATCATTGAATATCTTAATTTCATCCACATATAAAAAATTAGTGCTCAGAATTATGTTGCAGTACCCCTATTTAGGGTATTACCTTTTACGTAATAGTAACCTCTCTCTAATTCATCCTTGGTCAAGTTACGACCTATCGAATTGACATTTTTGACCAAGGGTGAGGGATAACCTTACATAAATTTAGAAAATGTGATTAACTTGATCAAAATTACTTAATTGATTAAACTCAATTAAATGCATAGTTGAAACATCTATAGCTAATTAAAGAATTTCTATTTTTAAAAATTTATATTTATCTAGATTTGTTAACATCATAACAAGATCACACAAATATATAAAATACATAGCTTTTGAAATTCTTTATTTTCTAAATTCACTAATTAAATTTATTCCTTAACTCTCATGACAAGTGGGCAAGTGGATCATGGAGAATTAATGAATTTCTATTTTTATAAATTTGTAAACTCAACCAATATATCTTCTATGATTTGTCAATCCACTTGAAAAAATATCAAGAATTAGGAGGGAAACATAATCATTCTAGACCCATGTCTCTCACATAACCCTCATGATTATCTTTAACTCAACTCAGTGTTATCCCAACTCAACCCAATATTAGATTGCCTCAACAAAGGTTAGTTTTAAACCTAACCTCCCTATGATTAAAGTTAGTTATAAATACAAGTGCTAAGACACCTCTAAACCAATCCTGTTAGTACATAGAACTAATGAAAACTTATCTATAGGAGAGCTTCAAATGCCAAGCCAAAGCCGACAAAAATTACTAAGTTACCAAGGAGAAGGGGAGAAATGGAGCTTCATTGACAAAGATTTTTTGAGCACATAGCCAAGTGCATCATTTTATTTCCAACTCACAAAACTTTTTCTCATGGATGGGAATATCTCTTATTTTCACTTTCACTTATTAATTATTTGTGTAGTTCTCTAGCTCCTTGAGTGTCAAGGTTAGAAGTGTTAATTTTTAGAGTGTTTGTTTTGATTTGATTTATTTACTAACACTATACTAATATCCCATCTATGTTAAAGTCCATGTTCAAAATATGTAGATGCATGAAATAATATATCTTTTGTTGTCATGAAAGGTGATATCTCTTATTTTAACTGTCACTTATTAGTTATTTGTGTAGTTCTCTAGCTCTTTGAGTGTCAAGGCTAGAGGTGTCAATTTTTAGAGTTTTTTTTTTTAATTTGATTTTTTTACTAACACTAAAATAATATCCCATCTATGTCAAAGTCTTTCTTCACAACATGTAGATGCATAAAATAATCTATCTTGTAACTTGACAAAGATTACTCATGGGTTGATCTTTGGATGATTTAAACCTTTTATATGATTACTCCTATGACTGATAAATAAATAGAGACAAATATGGTAGAGTAACTCAGTTGTGTGATTGGAATCGAAAGGAAAAATGGACGCAGGTGAGGGCTTCGGTGGCCTGCGTGGAGTGGAACCATCCGCAACTAGACTTTCTTCACCTAGTAGTAGCTCGCAGGAGGCAAGAAAGGAGGCGTTCTATGTGGGTAAATGTAGTAGGATCAACAAAGTTAATGGTTGCTTTCCTCGTAGCCAAGACAGACTTGTGTTAGTTATTCTGTCAGACACTTTTAAAGATGATGTTGAATATTTGGCTTCTCACGTGCTAATCTGTAAGTTTCTTTGAATTCGTATATCCCAGTCGGTTCTAGAAGCCTAGATTCACTGGTCATGGCAGATTGTAGGAGATTTTGATATCATGCTGGCTGGTAACAACTATCATGGTTAATTTCACTTGTATTTATGATAGAAATAGGATTTTTGAGGGTGGCCCATACTTTTATGATTGTATTGGCCTCTTTATAAAACCCTGGCATGTAGGGTTTAACTCTACAGAGGATCTCCCTTCACGAGTTCTAATTTGGGTCTACCTTCTGAGGCTGCCTCTAGAATTCTGGTAGGAGGATATCCTACACCAGATTGGGGCCATGATTGGAACACCTACTGAAATTTCTCACCAATCTCTAGACAAGAAGTTAATCTCTTATGGACGCATCTGTGTTGATATTGATATCAACAACCCTCTACCAGACTCTATGGAAATATGCTTGGGCACATCCACCTGGATTCAACCAATTGATTATGAGTCCATCCCTTTTCGGTGTCATTTCTATCATGAGTATGGACATCTTAAGTGGCAATGCCCTCATGCGCCTAAAGGCTCAAGCACCTTCGAGGGATCAGTTGGTCCACGAACTACCAATGAAGGTTTAAGGAATGGATAGCCTGATCCTGTTAATAGTAAAAAGGGATAGCCAAATAGCGTAGCAAAAGGGAAAGCCCCCTTGAATACCCCTAATTTAGAGCAAGGCCAATCCAACTCAATGGGACTTGAGAGGGATGGTTTTACCTAGTTTGCTATCAAACAAGAGGGAAAGGCCAGAAGCACTTTCATCTTGACCGACAAGGAAATGCAGGTTTTAACGGCTTTGATGTTCTTGATAACATGATCATAGAGGAGGGTACCCCAGTAGTGGAATAGTGTGGGATGTTGGGGCTAGAAGGAATGAATTATTTACCTTTTGATCCCCAAGACTTCACCACTCAACAAGCTTCGAAATCTATTCTTGACCTAGAGGGAAATGCCCTCGTGGTGGCATCCACGCAGGAAAAAGAAGTATGTTGGGCAGATTTGGCAAAAGAAGTGGAAGTTCCTAGCAAAGAAAAAGGACCCTCTTCAACCCTTGGTTTAACACAGAGACCTTTCAAGAAGGCATCCCTCTCCACACCTTCTTGAGCAGGACGTAGAAAGGATCAAGATAGGATTAAACTTATAAGAGATCTACTAGTAGAGTTAGGGATGGTGAAGACCATGGATGAAAACTTCCCTCACTTAACTCAATGATTATTCTATCATGGAATGTGAGGGGGTTGAATAGCATCCCCAGACAAAAGGATACTCAGAAGCTGGTGAGAGATTATTCTCCTGACATTCTCTACATTCAGGAAACCAAAATCTCCATTGACTCTTTATTCACTTGTCACCCCAAACTTTGGCTCCATGGCCATTGCCAGGGTATTGGCACCTTGGGGACTTCGAGGGGCCTTGCTATGTGTTGGGATTTGAGAAGAGTCATGCCACACCTTTGGCTATCCTGTATCTCAGCCCTCTCTATGGTTGCTTCCTCCTTGGAGACTGGCGAGATGATTTTGGTCACTAATGTATATGCCCTGGTGGATCTTCCAGGTCAACTCAAGCTTTGGGACCATATCCATTATGTACGAAGCTGCCAGCCTTTCTTGCCTTGGGTTGTAGCTGGGGACTTTAACTCTATCCTCAGCTTGAAGGAGAAGAGGGGCAGTCTAGCTCAGTTGGGACCTTCTACAGAACTATTTTGGCAAAATATTGATCTATTACATCTTTTAGATGTTAAACCCCTCAATGGCCTTTTTACATGGAACAATCATAAGATGGGAGATGAGGCCATCTCAAAACATCTAGATAGATTTTTAGTTTCATGCTATTGGTGCTCTAGTTCATTCTCTCTCTCCTAGGATATTCTTGATTGGTGGGGGTCTGACCATTGGCCTATCATGCTCTCTATGAGATGTATTGCTCCTCCTAACCAGCCACCTTTCAAATTTTAGCTGATGTGGCTTCATGATGCTTCCCTTCAGGATTTAATGATAGGCTGGTGGTAGCAAGGGACACCAAATTATGGCAAGGCTATGTTTGTGTTTGCTAAGAAGCTCCAATATGTGAAAAGGAGATTGAAGTATTGGAATTTACACTATTTTGGTAATCTCCATACTAGTAAGAGAAGGGTGCAAGCCCAGTTGGAAACCATCAGCAGACAGATTTAGGACCTTGGATTGTCTGAAGCCCTACGTGCAATTGAGCTTCAAGCATTTATAGAACTAGTGAAATGGGAGCTTCGTGAAGAGATTTATTGGAAACAAAAAGCTCATGTTGACTAGCTTTAGGAGGGTGATAAGAACACAGCTTTTTTCCATAACTCTGTCTAGGATTGCCATTACAAGTGCTTCATCTCCCCCTTGGTTACTTCAGATGGTAGAAGTTTGATGTCCTCCCAAGACATATCCAAGGAAGTTATACAATTCTATTATGCTCTATTCATAAATGATACTCCTCTGGATGAGCTTGCTGAAGGTACTATTTTATCTTGCATTCCCCCTATTATGTCTCCAGGAATGAACGAATCCCTTATGTGGCCTATTAGTATGTCAGAACTGGAGGGAGTGGTCTTTGGCATGAAGAAAGGGAAGGCTCCGAGACCAGATGGATTCCCTGTGGAATTTTTTTAGGCATTTTGGGACATCATGAATTAAGATCTTTTGGGGGTGATCCAGGAGTCCTACTCGAACAAAGAAATGCTCTAGGCCCTGAATGCTACTTTTTTGGTGCTCATCCTAAAGAGTGAACAAGCTAATCAATTAGAATATTTCAGACCTATTGCTCTTTGCAATGTGGTCTACAAGATTATGACTAAACTGATTGCAAAAAGGCTTAAAATCTACCTTCCCAAGCTCATCTTTGAGGAGCAAGGGGATTTGTAGCTAGTAAGTAGATTTTAGATGTAGTTATTACGTCTGAGGTTATTCATTCAATGAGTATTTCCTGGGACTGTGCTATGTTTCTCAAGCTTGATATGGCTAAGGCATATGATAGAGTCAACTAGGGCTTCTTGCATAAAGTTCTTCAGGGTTTTGGCTTTAATCAAGACTAGATCAGTTGGGTGCTTAGTTGTGTTATGACCCCCTCTTTGTCGGTCCTTATCAATGGTGTTCCTTCTGAGCTTTTTGGTGCCTCTAGAGGACTTCATCAGGGAGACCCTCTTTCTCCATATTTATTTATTATTTTGGCAGAAGGCCTTAGGCGTCTTATTAATCTTTGGGCTTCTTAGCATATGTTATAGGATTGGTGGTGGGGAAATGGATTACCCACTTTATCCCACCTCTAGTTTGTTGATGACACCTCCCTAGTGGGGAGAGCTTGAATTCAAGAAGTTGAAGCTTTTTGGCTCATTTGGGACACTTATATGGCAGCTTTTAGACAGATGATTAATGACCACAAATCCTCTATTGTGTTTTTTAACACTCTCGAGCCTATTTAGTAGAGGATTATGGCCATCTTGAGGTTTCAAACACAATCTCTTCCTCTTACCTACCTTGGGGTCCCTATTGTGGTTGGAAGACAGCCAAGGCTCTTCTGGTAGAGGATGATAGAGAAACATAGATAGAAATTTAACCACTGGACACATAGATGGCTCTCCATTGCCAGCAGGGTGACACTGTTGCAGTCGGTGATTCAAGCCCTCCCCATTTACCACAGTATGGTGCAGGCTACCCATGGATACTTCTTGAAGGAATTCGATGCTCTTTCTCACCAATTTTTGTGGAGTGGCAATCTCCTTAACACAAAATGGAGCTTGATTAACTGGGACACCGTTTGTCAGCCAAAAAAGGAAGGTGGCCTTGGACTATGCTCTACAATTTTGTGCAGTCAAGCTCTTGCTACCAAACTCTATTGGCGCTAGTGTTCCCATCCTGCCCAACTCTGGGCCCACATTTTATCCTTTAAATACTACCTTGAGGAGAACCCTGAGGATATTCCTAGAATCCCCCTAGAGGGAAGAGGGTCGATGGTTTGGAAAATCCTCAAGCGAGGTGCTCAGCTGGTAAAGCGTAGCCTTTTTTGGATTTGCAACAGGGGAACATACACTATTTTTTGAAGTGACTCTTGGGATGGGCATCCCCCTCTCTTATCCTCTCATCCACATCTTCAGTTTCTCTATGATGATATGCTTGATGTTGGCTAGAATATGGTGGATCATTATAAGGAGGCCATCAGGCTAGGCACTATAGTGAGCTATAAATGGAAGAATTCATTGGACTGGCCTCTAGGAAGCTCTATTAAGGATCAAAAGGAGTTATCATTAATATTGGCCTCTAGGGAATGTAGTTCCTTGTAGGAGCATGATGTTCTAGCCTGGGGAGGACACCCCTCAAGGAAGTATTTTGTCTCTGCCAGATACCTTGCCTTGACTAAACATCTCCTTGGAGAGGTGGTGTTCCCTTGGGGGACCAAAGTTTGGAATAGCTACTCTTGGCCCAAGTGTATTTTCATTATTTGGGTGTTAATTCACAATAGATGTCTCACCTAGGACAATCTCTGCAAATGTGGTTTCCAGGGGCCCTCCATGTGTGTTCCTTGCCACAGCAATGGGGAGACTGTCTTCCATCTTTTCTTTCAGTGTCCTTTTGCCAAACTTATATGGCACTTCTAGTGGGATGTTTGGGACTCCCTGTGTTGGCACGTTTCTTTTTTGGCAGAATTTTGGGACCACTTGGGTCATCCCCCCTCTCAGGCTTCTTTTCTCCAAGTCACGTGGTGTATTGGCCCATATTTCATCTTGTGGCAGCTGTGGCTAGAAAGTAATAGGTGGATTTTCTAAGGTATTAGTTTTGAGATTAGCATCTTGTGGGGGAGAATTCTGAGCTCTCTTTTAGAAATGCCTCATGCTAAATGTGACCTAACGGTGGACTTGA
>JARHVA010001748.1:2847500-2885000 GCA_037957365.1 Torreya grandis
AAGCTAATTTGATAAAATAAATGTCCAATGTTACCATCGTAACATGTATGACCACTTTAAAAGTGATTGTAGATTAAAACAAGGTGAAAGTGTTCATTGTGCTCAAGACGGTAATGACAATCCTCTAGATAATTTATTTTTATCCTATGTCAAAGATAAAAATAATAGTAAAGATGTTTGGTGTTTACATTCTAGATGTTCTAAACATATGTCTAGAAATGAGAATTTATTTTCAATAATGGATGAAAGATTCAAATCTAAGATCTAACTTGGTGATGAAAAATCATTCGAGGTTGCTATAAAAGCAACTATGGAAGTCCATATACAAAAAGATATAAAGAATGTTAAAGACATTTATTACACTCCAAAGTGAAAACATAATTTATTGAATGTTGGACAATTATGTGAGAAGAATTATAAACTTGTATTTGAAAATCAATAATGTATAATTTATTATAAGAATCAGGGTAATAGAGTGGTTACGATTATGCCTATGACAAATAATCAGATGTTCTCATTGAAGTTTGGTGAACATAACAACAACCTTGAAAATATGGCATATGAGGATACAAGTTGGTTGTTGCATCTTAGGTATGGGCATTTAAATTTTCATAATTTGAATATTTTAACATCAAATGCATTAGTTTTTAGTTTAAATAAGGTTGAAGAGTATAAGTAAATTTGTGAAGGTTGTACTAAAGGAAAGCATGCAAAGGGTATATTTTCAAAGGGAAATGCATGGAGGACCCATTATCCACTTCATCTTGTTCACTCAGATATTTGTGGTCCTATGCAAACAAAATTTTTAGGTGAATCATCATATTTTATCACTTTTATTTATGACTACTCATGAAAGTGTTAGGTTTATTTTTTGAAGACCATGGGTCAAGCCCTTGATACATTCAAGAGATTTAAATCCCTTTTGGAAAATGAAAAATGGTGGAAAATAAATTCCTTGAGGAATGATTATGGAGGAGATTTATTTCAAAAGCCTTTCAAGGTTATTGTGATATTCATGGCATCATAAGGCAACTCATCATTGCCTACCCACCTCAACAAAATAGTGTAGTTGAAAGGAAGAATCGTACAGTGGTAGACATGTTATGAAGTATGCTACAAACAAAGGTATTAATCAATTATTTTTGGTGAGATGTAGTTACTACATTAGTATATATTCTCAATCACATTCCCACTAGTGAACTTGACATGATGACTTTGTATGAAGCCTAGTATGACATGTTTAGCCTGTGTTCTTGCTCCTGATCAAAAGGGAGAAAAGTTAGATCCCAAAAGTGAGTCATGTATTCTTGTTAGATATAGTGAGGAATGTAAGGATTATAAGTTATATAATCGTCTCACTAATAGATTTATTGTGTCAAAAGTTGTGATTTTTGATGAAGGGGGAGTTTATGGTCATTAAAAAATCCATATGGAGAAGTCAAAATCTGTTTTAAATGATGTTGTTATAAATGATATTAATCATGACCAGCCCTCTAATATTTATATTCCAAGTGATATAAATCCACCAAGTAGCCCCTCATATAGTTTTTCAGTTCCAAGTGCAAGTCCAGATTCAAGTCCTATTTCTACAAAGAAGGTAAAAAGATTGAGTGACATCTATCAAAGGAGTACAAATAAAGCACATGAAGAAAATCCAAGAAGTGAGACATTGAATTTTGCTTTATTTACCAATGCTGATTTTGAACCATCATGTTTTAAAGATGCATGTACGAATGAGGTTTGGATGCAAGTGATGCAAGAAGAGATGGATTTTATTCACAAGAATGATACTTGGGAGCTTACAAAGCTTTCATGTGATTTGAATAAGATTGGCACCAAATGGGTCTATAAGAATAAGTATAATATTGATGGAAGTGTTGAAAGGCATCAGGCAAGATTAGTTGCTAAAATCTTCACACAAAAGTATGACATTGATTATGAAGAGACATTTGCACCAATAACAAGACAAGAGACCATTAGAATTTTGATTTCATTAGCATATCAAAATAATTGGAGCATCCATAATATGGACTTGAAAAGTACCTTATTGAGTGGGAACTTAGAAAAGGAAGTATATGTGGAACAATCATAAGATTTTAAAGTGCAAGGAAAATAAAATCATGTCTACAAGCTGAAGAAGGATTTGTATGGCCAAAAACAAGCACAAAAGGCATGGTATACTAGGATTGATGAATATTTTTTGGAGAATGACTTTACTACAAAGAAGTAAGAGTGAACCTACCCTTTACTACAAACAAAAAGGTAATGATGTTCTTATTGTAAGTGTGTATGTTAATGACTTGTTATCTAAGGGTAGTAGTTCTAAGATGAAGGATGAATTCAAAGATGCTATGATGAATGAATTTTAGATGAAAGATTTAGGTCTCATGAAATATTTTCTAAGAATGGAGTTTTATCAAAGTGAGAATGAAAGTTTTATTTGTCAAACAAAATATTGCAAGGATATGTTGAAGAAATTTGACATTTTTTATTGTAAACCAGTCTCTACTCTAGTTGTTCATGGATTTTTGTTGTGTAGAGATGATTGTGCTGAAATAGTTGATGTGACAACTTATAGGAGCATTATTGGAAGCTTTATGTTTCTAACTCACATAATACCTGATATTGCTTTTTTAGTTTCACTTTTTTCAACATACATGATAGAGCCATCTGAAATACATATGAAGGTAGCCACGATAATTTTGAGGTATGTGAGAGGCACTCTAGATTTTGGTATTCATTACTACACTTCTAAAAGGTTCAATATTGTTGGTTTTAGTGATTATTATTGGGGAGATAGTTTGGATGACCCAAAATCTATATCTAGTAATTTTTTTTCTTTTCATTCTAGTTTTATTACTTGGAACTAAAAAAACAAAGTATAGTTTCCCTTTCTTCTATAGAAGTAGTGTATGTTGTAGTTACCTCGACAGGAACACAAACATTATGGCTTAGAAAACTTCTTGAAGAAATTGGAGAAATACAAATCCAACCCACAATGATTTTTGATGATAACATTAGTGCCATCAAATTGGCCAAGAATCTAGTCCATCATAGTAGGATAAAACATTTTGATTTAAAGAATCATTTTATTCAAGATTTAGTATAGAAGAAGGCAGTATAATTGATATACATCAGCACTAAAGAATAGTTAGCAGATATCTTCACTAAGGTAGTTACAAAGGATTGATTTTTGATACTTAGAAATCATATTGTGAGCACTCTCAACATCAAGGGGGAGTATGTTGATCACTGATGCTGGTCTTTCAGTTCCATGATAACTTTCATGCTATGTATCATGCACATATTTAATTTGTTAGGTTCCTTTTTGTATGCCATGTTGAATGTTGGCTGTTGTCCCATGCTTATTTCTTTATTTAGAGTTAGAGAAAATTTAGATAGTTAGTTTAGACAGTTTAGGTTTCACTTAGTAAATTTTGTTTTCATTGTTGAGTTACCTATCATCTAACACAGAGAATAATTCATGTCAAATGCATGGTTAGACTTTTAGTTTATTTCAGTCTATTTTTAGTTATAGCGAACTATGTAATAGTCTAGTTCTTTTTTTATATATGCATTAATAAAGATATAGTTGTGTAGCCTGCAACATACAAAATTGTGTGTGTTCTCTATTTTTCCCTGAGTTAATTGTTACAATTATTTGAATTCAATTAACTAGTTAAGGGGATAGGGTTATTTCAGAATCTATAATACATACCAACGGTTTGTCATGTATTTATTTTTTATTTTTTATATTGTTACCACTTTTCCTATTGATATTCTTATTTGAATATTAGCATACAATGTTGGAGTTCTAATTAAGAAAATTAATAAATATAAATTATCCTATTGCTTAAAATGTTAGAAAGCAGAGTGTAAAAGAAAAGGTACAACATTATGTTGGTAATTCAACTTACGACTTCATTGTAACATAACTGACATGTTAGTTTTTATTGAATCGATGGCATGTTGATATTGTTTAAAAATTCAATTTTATATTCTGAAAATTTTCATTATAAGACAAGATGCTTAGGATAACCATGCAACATGACAGACTCAATAAAGAAATAATAGATCTATGTGAAAATAAAGCTCGAAATTATCTCTCTATCGCTGTTTACGTGACGTAGAATCAAGCTGATTTCTGTTATAACTCATGCTAGATTTATTTAGTTTATAACCTTCTAGGAGGGACTAGAATAAAGCCATAGCTTTTGAGATACAACTTAGGCCAGGGCCCATGTGTTTTTAAATTATGGCATGTTTCTCTAAAGTCATTGTAAAGTACTTGACCTTGGCTGGTAGGATCTCCTTTTATAAGATAGAAGACAATGGGTTTAATGCTAATCATTGAAATAAAAATTTCAAATCACTTGGAAATTTAGAGTTATGTTTCTAAATCTAAAAATCATAGAATTTTTTGCTTCTAGGGTGCTATGACTGGATCCTGAAACTAAGAAAAAATTAAACTAGAAATAGAGAGGATTTCTATTCCATTAGGTCATTTGATACTAGTTGTCCGTAAGGAACTCATGAGATAGATTTGTACAGATCTAGGACTCAAATATTAAAGACGCAAGAATGGAAGGCCTTGTTCGTTTATTTTGTGTACAACATCGCAAGTATGTTGTATGTTCTGCTAATGGTTTAGGGAGTTTCATGATTTTCTTTCTTATATATTTTTCTATCTTAATTTAAAGTTTGATCTAAATATTCATTCAATATTTAGGTGATTGAATGGTCATGAAGATTAAGCCTAAACGTTTTAAGTAATATATCAATGTTGAAGTTAAATTCACACTGCTAAAATTTTCTATCATGATGCTTTCCGACCTCTTCTTATATGCACAATAAAATGTTTCTTTTATGTATCTCATTGAACCACTGATTTAGGATACAAGTGGTCACCATTTATTCATCATTGATCACTCTCCTCACCACGGATATTGTGTTTATGCAGATCATCAGGCATAATATCTTGTGACTTGAAACAAGCAATGCAGAGCTTTACCAAAATCTTTAGGAGGGTCGCTTAAACTCAAATTTTGGCCGACCGTGAGATGGACAAGTTTATTGATTTTTTTTTCTTATTTGGGAATTAAAATTTAAAAGTATTCAATATATCCAGTGATGTTAATAATGGTGAAAAAAGTTAAAAGACAGTAAAAATTCATCTGCAAATCTGAAGGGGGAAGCAAATGAGGTTATTATTATTATTATTATTATTATTATTATTATTATTATTATTATTACTATTATTATTATTATTATTATTATTAATTTTTATTTTATTTTATTTTATTTTATTTTAATTTTTTTATGTTTTCTGGTTTGATGGCATTAAGCGATGTTTTTTTTGTAATTATAGGGTTTATTATAACATTTATATTCTATGGTGTGGTTTTATTTGGCAAATAAAACATGCATAGCAAAAATTTCCAAGTCTTGGAATAATATCCGTCAATCTGATTAGTAAAAGTTTTACTATGGTATTTACTTTTTCCTATGAGAAGTCAGAGGAGCGCCCTTCCTCAATATGAGCCACCGTACCAAACTACAGTCTCACTTCATTTGTATTACTCAACATACAACTTTAGTCACTTCATTCGTCGATTTGAATAGAAAGTACGTGGAACTCACCGAATAACATGCAGCCAAAAAATATATATGTAATTTGTGATTTAATTTTTTGCCTGCTAATGGTCGCAGTTGTGTCAGGTCAGAGAAAGCTACTGACTGCTAAAATTCTGGTGAGTTAATTTTTTTTTTGAATGAAACCATCCTTTTCTGTCTGTCATGCGTGCCATTTACCTCTTGTATCGGTGCCTATAGTAAATTTTCTTGACTAAAAGCATGCATTTAAGCCAATATGACAAATTTGCTTGTTGAATGTTATTGGTGTCAAGGTCTTACATGTGGGCACCTTGGGCTTCCTCCATCATATGGAGTGTTCCCACAATCTCCCATGCATACTAGAAGTCTTGCAACATTGAGCATTTTGGTATGTACGTATATACTTCAATTTTTGTTAGATTTGTTACTGTCTTATTTGTTCCATGATAGTAGAGCACTAATATCTTTCTTGTTATGTAGATATTGTAGAAAAAAATGTTGAAAAATACAAAGTCAAGCATTACAGAGAATGATACAGTGAAAAAGATATACGATAAGATGCAAGAAGTTTTAGTAAACATAGATCTTCCTATCTTGCCAAACACCAGCTTGAGCTGAGACACTGTAAATATGTTCAAAACTCATCCCTTTTAATGGAAGTAGATAAAATTAATTATGATCCAAGTTGTATGAAGAGAAAGATTGATATGATTCATCTATTGAAGATTCTCTTTGGAATCATCACCACTTCAGCTTCGAGTGTATTATATAGTATATCTAGTAAAATTAAAATAATGCTGAAGCTTATATATTACGCTTTAAATATGCTCTTGGATTCCAATCACTTTCTGAAATGTAAATTCGGAAATTCATAATAGCAATCAAGGTTGACCTTTCGATATATTCATGTATTAAAAACATAATACATACTAGCTGTTTGTCATGTATTTATTTATTATTTTTAATGTTGTTACCATTTTTCCTGATAATATTCTTATTAGAATATTAGTTAGAAACGTTGGAGTTGCATTTAGGAAAATTAATAAATTTAAATTATTCTATTGTTTAAAATGTTAGAAATTGGAGAGTAAAAGAAAAGATACAACATAGGCATTGCAACTTACCACTTCATTGTAACAGAACTTACATATTAGTTTTTATTGAATCTGTGGCATATTGATATTGTTTAAAAAAATAATTTTATATTTTGAAAATATTCATTATAAGACAAGATGATTAGGATAACCATGCAACATGACAGATTCAATAAAACAATAATAGATCTATGTGAAAATAAAGCACAAAATTTTGTCTCTATCGTTGTTTACAGGACCTAAAATCAAGCTGATTTCTGTTATAACTCATGCTAGATAGATTTAATTCATGAACATCTAGGAGGTACTACAATAAAGCCATAGTTTCTGGGATACAACTTAAGATAGGGGCCATGGGTTTATAAATTATGGCCAGTTTCTTGAAAGTCATTGTAAAGTACTTGACCTTGGCTGGTAAGATCTCCTTTTACTCGATACAAGGCCATGGGTTTACTACTAATCATTGAAATAAAAATGTTAAATAATTTGGAAATTTAGAGTTACGTTTCTAAATCTAAAAATCCTAGAAATTTCTGTTTCTTGGGTGTTATGACAGGATCCTGCAACTAAGAAAGCAAATTAAAGTAGAACTAGAGGGGATTTCTATTCCATCAGGTCATTTGATAATAGTTGTCCATAAGGGACTCAAGAGATAGATTTTGACAGATCTAGTGTTCAAATATTAAGGATGCGAGAATGGAAGGCCTTCCTATTTTATTTTATGTACAACATCACAAATATGTTGTATGTTTTGCTAATGGTTTTGGGAGTTTCATGATTTTCTTTATTTTATATTTTTTTAATCTTAATTTAATGTTTGATCTAAATATTCATTCAATAATAAGGTGATTGAACGGTCATGAAGATTAAGTTTAAATGTTTTAAGTAATCTATCAATGTTCAAGTTAGATTCATACTGATGAAATTTTTTATTATGATGTTTTCCGACCTCTTCTTATATGCACAATAAAATCTTTCTTTTATGTATCTCGATGAACCAGTGATTTAGGATACAAGTGGTCATCATTTATTGATCGTTGATCACTTTCTGTTGGAAAACATCGCTGAAACCACCTATACCCTACCCTGTTGGACATTAATTACAAGCAAATCCCAGCAGATATATGTCGTAGACAAAATCCACATCAGTTTATTGTCAATCTTCTCCAGCTATCTTTCAACCATCACATTTTGTGACTTTGATGCATTCATATATTAGCTAATAGATTTTCTTAACTAATGCTTCTACTTTGCTTGGAGGCCAAGATTAGAGTCTTCGTAGCTTTTCAAGTTTATCTAGATCCTTACAATGAACATTATAAATGTTTGTATCTGTTGTGTTTTCAGCATGCACTAACTATAGCGTGCATCCTAATTCAAGCTAGTAAGATGAATGGTGAAGGTGTTATTGGCCTCAAAACAACCGTTCAGTCAGTTGTGGGGGCCTATAGAATGGCCATTGTGTTGTGAGGATGAGATTTGAAGCTCATTATAATCTATTTATGCATAATATATGAAGTTATTTGTTTGCCTTTAATTTGTGTATGGTTAAATCATATCTATAAGAGTTGTAGCTCTAAATGCTACTTTGTTTCTTAGATATTCTATCTCAGCTCCCTGTTTGATCTGTTTAGATCTTATAAATGGATTTATTCTACCAGTAGGTAGTTTAGTTTCTTTTGTGTTGTCTTAGAGATTTTAGTTCTTTCAGTTGGTATCAGAGCCCATGGAGTCAATCATGGGAGGTTACAAAAAAATTTAGAGCCAAAGGTTTGATCCATTATCTATTTAAGCTAGTGTCTAAAGTGTAGTATGTTTTAATCCTATAAAAAAATGAATTGTGGCTCACAAACTTGAAACATATAGGACACTAATAGTTTTGTATATTTCTATTGTCTACGTTCTAATCCAGTCAAAATTCTACTGAAGCATATATGTCCAACCCATTGGGGAAAGGTTTGAGTCTCTTCACTATTAAATTTGTACATGTAGGAGTTTTGTTTTGTGGTTTTTGTAATTGCAGACCATGGGAGGAAGAATTGCATCCATGGTGTAATAAGTTGTTGTCAACATGAGAAAGAGCTAAGAACTACTTAGGAAGAAGGAGATCGCAAGCAATCAACATAAGATTGAAAGGAAAACTAACTTAATAACTTGTCATTGGGAGATGACATGCCACCAAGCAATATATCAAGTGAAAGAGCTTGTTGAGATAGGCATTTTGTCAAAGAAGTAGCAGTCGCTACTAGATGCTCAAAGAAGAGTAGTGTTTAGAAGCACATTTGCTTAAGAAGAAAAATGGATCATGGTTGTTTAGACGGACCTGTAGACAGTCTTGGCAAACAAGAAAGAAGAGTAGCAAGGAGAAGGTAGTCACGAGTATGGTGAAGGAGAATGAATTCTAGGTTGAAAAGAGTGGATTAATTACAAGCAACAACAACAAAGAAGTTGTGGAGAGAAAATCATGAGAATAAAGAATTTGTAGTATATTAGATGCCTCCCTGGCTTGCTTTGTTGCTACTACTCTTGGGAGTATGCTTATTTCTCTTATGAAAAACATGATTTTTAGACAATGCAATGACTGAACTATTATCTCAAAAAATTTAGTGGAATTTTCTATCTTGCATTAATTCATTCAACATCCTTCGCATCCAAACATCTTGACATGCCACATACTTAGCTTTCACTGAAGAAAGAGTCACGATGGGCTATTTTTTAAGCCCTTGACACAAAATCTATGCCAAAGTGAAAAACATACCCAAAATTTTTTTAGCTTGCTCACCATAGATATTGTGTTTATGCTGATCATCAAGCATAATATCTTGTGACTTGAAACAAGTAATGCAAGGATTTGACAAAATCTTTAGAAGTATCGCTCAAACTCTCAAATTTTATTTGACCATGAGATGGATAGGTTTATTAAATTTCATTTTCTTATTTTGGAACTAAAATATTAATAGTATTCTATACATCTACTGATGTTAAATATAGTGAAAAAAGTTAAAAGACAGTAAAAAATCATTTGTAAATCTTAAGGGGGAAGCAAATGAGGTTATGGTTCCTTATGATAAAAACACTTTACTTTTGATATTTTAGTATTTTTTTTTAATTTTTGCTGTTTTCTAGTTTGATGGCATTAAGGGATGCATTTTTTTAATTATAGATTTCATTATAATATTTTTATTATAATATATGGTGTGGTTTTATTTGGCAAAGAAAACATGCATAGAAAAAATTTGAAGGTCTTGGAATAAGATCCATCAATCTGATTAGTAATATTTTTACTATGGTATTTTATTTTCTCCTATGAGAAGTTAGAGGAATACCTTTCCTCGATATGAGCCACTTCACCAAAATACTATAGTCTCACATGCTACATAACACCCTTCATTTGTGTTATCCAACTTAAAACTTTAGTCACTATTTTCATTGATTTTAATTTAAAAATGTGGAATTTGCCAACAACATGCAATCAAAAAATATCATTGCAATATGTGATTTAATTTTTTACCTGTGATTGGTCGAAGTTGTGTCAGGTGAAAGGAAGCTAATAACTATTAAAATTGCCAGTGAGTTAAAATCTTTCTATAAAACCACCCTTGTGTATTGGTCATGCTTACTAGTTGCCCCTAGAATGGGT
This sequence comes from Torreya grandis, assembly GCA_037957365.1. Classification (NCBI taxonomy): domain Eukaryota; kingdom Viridiplantae; phylum Streptophyta; class Pinopsida; order Cupressales; family Taxaceae; genus Torreya; species Torreya grandis. Next base: position 2,857,848 of record JARHVA010001748.1, read on the forward strand.
ACTTATTGAAGGATTTAAACTAGAGCTAAAAATCTAACACTACTGCTACTCTAATCTATAAAATAGAGGATTTAATTTCATAAACAAAACATAACATAATATAAAGATACAACCCAGAAAAATATAAAATAATAAAAATAGATCAACAACTATTTATGAAATCAGATCTGGAAATAAAACTAGCTTGAACTCTATGTATATATTCATCCACAATAAAAATAGAAGCTATAGCTTCACATAACATTGAATATATTCTTTGTTCTAGGATTTTCTTCTTCTTTCTGATTATACTTTGTCCCCTTCCTCTTGCTCCGTACACACTAAAATAAAAATGATTCCTTTTTATTTTCTAGACTGCGTTGGGCTCTAGATAATAATCAGAAGTTAATGTGTAGCTATATCTAACACATGAAAAATATGATAACAATTAAAAACATTTAAATAATATCCTCTTGGAGAGAGCTACAAATCAAAATAAGACAAACCAAATACTTTGACATTAAATTCCCAGTTGTGAACAATTATTAGTTTTCAATATTCCTTCATTTGAAATGTTGGGGATCATAAAAATTTTACATCAAATTACTCAAGAGTTTTTTCTACATATCTTTGTATTTATCTTCAAAGCAATCTCCTCATAGAATTCTCTTCAGAGCAGTCTTTGGAGCAGTATTTTTAGAGCTCTCTTCAAATCTATCTTTGAAATTATGTACATTTGTATGATCCAAAAATACTAAATAAATTCTTAATACTATAATGTCTCCTTCATCAATGGCTTTGCAAATATGTTAGAAAACTAATCTTTAGAACTACAAAAATCTAGGCAAATTTCATTGTTGTTGACAAGCTCTCTAATAAAATGGTAGCTAGTATCAATATGTTTCATTATCTTATGAAAAACATGATTTTTGGACAACTAAATTGCTGAATGATTATCACAAAATATTTTTGTGGCTTGTTTCTACCATCCATTAAGCCTTTCAACATCTTTCACATCTAAATAGCTTGACAAGTTACACTAGTGGCTGCCACATACCTACCTTCAACTAAATAAAAAGTCATAATGGGGTTTATTTTCAAGCCCATGACACAACACTTGTACCAAAGTGAAAAACATACCTAGAATTTATTTTTTGATCATCTATGCTACCTCCACAATCACCATCTGTGTAGCCAACAAGAATAAAATCAACTGAAGTGGAATACAATATGGCAATGTCCTTTGAACCACTCACATACCTCAGTATTCTCTTACCAGTCTACCAATGAGAGTCTTTAGGAGACTCTATAAACCTTTAAATTAGGCTTACACCATACATAATATCAAGTGTTGTGGCTATCAAATACATTAGGATTCTAACCAACCATAATGTAGGATCTACACATAGTCCATCATCCTCATTTCTTATCTTTAATCCCATCATGACCGGTGTTGGGGTTGCCTTGCGCTTTATCATATCGAATCTCTTCATGATTTCATTTGCATATTTGGATTGATAAATAAATATACCAGCATTATATTGATGGAATTAAATGCCCAAAAATATCTCATAAGCCCCAAATTAGTCATTTTAAATTCACTTGTCATTGTTGTTTTAAAAACATCTATGCTAAGATAGAAGTAAAGATTATATCATCTACATATAAGCAAACAATTTGAATGTTACGTTGATTGTTAATTTTGATGTACAAGGTTGGCTCAAAAGCACTTCTTTGGAACCATTTTGAGTGAGATAGGAGTCAATGTGGTTGTTCCAAGCTCTAGGAGCTTGATTTAATCCATAAAGTGCCTTCTTCAACTTATATACTTTGTTTTCATTACCTGGTATCTCATAATTTATTTGTTGGTCAACATAGACTTCTTCCTCCAGATAGCCATTTAGAAATTTTGACTTTTCACATCCATTTGGTACACAGTCCACTTGTTGTGGGAAGCAATAGCCAATACGGTCCAAACTGTGTCTAAACATGTAATAAGAGCAAATGTTTCATTAAAATCTATTTTGGGTTGTTGTGTGAATCCCTTTACAACTAACCTTGCTTCATGTTTTTATACTTTTCCATTAGCATCTTGTTTAGAATTATAAATCCACTTTACACTTATTACATTCTTGCCTTCAAGAAACTCAACCAACTCCCATGTTTGGTTCTTGTAATTGGTCCAATATCTTCATCCATGGCTTGTGCCCATGTATCATCACCCATAGCTTCTTCAAATGTTAACGTATCATGTACATGAAAAAATAAATCAAATACTAAAAATGAATTTATTTTATCAACATTATACAACTCACTCAAACTCCTTATTTTTTTAATGGTAGCATGCTTGGTAGAGTTGGATCCAAAGGTGTAGAACTACTTAGAGTGCTAGTTAAAGTTATTCCAAGCATGCCAGCTCATGTAGATGTTGTTTTGGTTACCTTTGGAATTTTATATTCTCTTGGTGTTGGAAGCAACCTTGAAGATCTCCTTTCCTTGAATGGGGGTATATATTGAGCTATAGATTATGTTGTTATCTTGGGAGTGGAAGGATCTATTGTTTGACTTGTACTTGATGATGGAAACAATTCATTTGAGATATCATCATGAGGAATAATAGGTATAATAATTATTGGAAACTCACTTAAAACTTGATGAGTTTTGAAAACTCATGAGGTTTTTTTCAAAAAAAGTTTTTCATGCTAAAACTCATAGCCAGAACTCACTAAAAACTCACTGAATACTGGCTGAAAAACTCATCGGGTATTTGCAAAAAACTCGTACAATCTGGGTATGAAGCCTATGGATAGTAAAAAGGGAATTTAATTTTGGTTTTTATTTTTTATTCACAATTTATTGACCAAAAAACCAATCTAAACCCTTTTTAAGTTATTCTGGATCGAGGAGATTAGATTTGAAGGAGATTTTCATTAGATTTCGAAGACAAATTGGATTTCAAAGAAGGTTTTCTGATTTTTCTTATTCTTTCTTTCTTTTTTTCTTAATTTTTATTGATTATATGTTTAAAATACATAATGAATGTATTTTAAAATATATTTAATTACATTTATATTTTTAAAAGAATATTTAGATTATCAAAACAAAAAAAAAGACACATTTTTTTCTTTTTACATATTTTGCTGGTTTTTTTTATTTTTTTGAAATTTTATTCAAACCCTAGTTATTTTTTAAATTTTGAATCCTCTTTTTTTTTGAAAACATGTTTAAAATCTTAGATTAGCTCGTTTTTTTACTAATTTAAAGTAATTTTCTAGTTTTTACATTTTTCACATTGTTTTAAAAACCTAGTTTATTATTTTCTTTTTTTAATCCATTTTTTTATGAAAATGTTTAGAATATTGGATTAGTTTAGAGTTTTATTAATATCAGGTAATTTATTTTAATTTAATCTAATTTATCTTGGTTTTTAAATTTTTCATCTAAAAACTATCAAGTTATGCTTTCACTTTGTCATTGTGTGTCAGTTAATTGATAATGGCTTATGTATCTACTTTTCACTTAGGCTCAACCCCATACATGCCTAGGGGATATTTAGGCACTCATCTAGTAGGATATAGAGATCCTACTTTGAAATATGCATATGAAAGACCATAACATAATTCATTCTATTGCATTAGATATGTCAAAATGTATACCATGGAGGCATCAATCACTTCAAATACCAGCTTGTTACTATCCCTCAATGTGATGCTAAGATTTTCATAAACACAAATGAGGAAATTAAAAGACAAGTTCATTCCATACTTGCAGTTGTAGAAGAAAAAAAGGTGTAAAGAGTGAAGGCAAAAGTGGTAATGCAAGCACCAATAGCTTCTTCTCAAGGTGCTCTAGTCAACCTTGATTCAGATGTTGATGTAGCAGGCATAGTGGGATCTATTCATGGTCCAAATGTGTGAATCTAATCACTAAAACCAACCACCACCATAATGCCTTCATCTACCTATAGTAGAGCACTAGGATCAGCACCTATGGGTTCACACATGCATGATTTTTTTATGCTTAAAAACACACCTGGTGTAAAGCATTCTTTAGAGGCAACTAGGTGGAATAGGGAGGTGCATGAGTAGAAAAACATTAATTATATATACTCTTATTACTTCAACAACATCCCTTTCAATGTGGTAAGCTCACCTTAATGTCATGATTCGGTGACTGCAATGATAGTTACAGGGAAAGATTACAAGGCACCTTCTCACAAATATTTGAGTGGAAGGCTAGTTTATGTTCTTTAATTTATGTTTTTTAAGTTTAATTTATGATTAATTTAATATATATTTTTTTACAAAATAAAATAGTGTAATTAATTTTACTCTGTATTTAGATTGCTTACTAGTGCAACTGAAAGCGCAAGGGCAGTAATAGAAGAACAAAGAGAAGAATGGTAAAAATATGGATAAAATTATTTATAATGGGTAGATGGATGGTAAAAATTGTACCATCATTAATTTTTTGGTTTATTATAAAGATGAGGTGGTGTTCTTAAAATTCATGGATGACTCCAACATAGTAAAAAATGCAAAAAAAATTGGATAAAATGTTTGAGCAAGTGTGCATGGAGGTTAGGATTGAAAATGTGGTGTAAATCATAACTAATGATAGAACAACATATGTTGCAGTAGGAAGAGTCCTCCAAGATAAACACCAAATTATTTTTTGGAAACCATGTGTTACCCATGTCCTTGACCTTCTTTTAGAGGACATAGGAAAATTAGATTAGGTCATACCGATTGTAGAGTATGTGAGGAGAATCACTAAATTTATCTACAATCACCCTTGGATTCTTCACTTGGTGAGGGAGCACACCCCAGGGAGAGAATTGGTGAATCTAGTGTGACAAGGTTTGCAATGGTTTTCTAAACATTCCAAAGCATTCTTGGTGCATAGAAAACTTTATTACAAATGTTTGTGAGTCAGTCATGGCTAGACTCAACTTATTTGAAGAAACTGGAAGGAGATAGAGTTTCAATAATTATCTTTAACATCCTCTTTGCATAAAGAGTGACAAATATTGAGAAGGTAACTTCAAAACATTGAATCTAAATTCAAATTGAATATTTTTTTAATGTCTTTCATTGTAAATTTGTAAATTGTAACTCTAATCTTTTTGACATTTTTAAATTTATATTGTAATTTTCAAATCCCTTGGTTAGAGTTCTCTGCTTGGTGGATGGGGATAAAACTATAATGGGGTATCTTTATGAGGCCATGGATAGGGCTAAGGAGGCTATTATAAATTATTATAAGGGGGACCACCTCAAGTTTTATCCTATTTGGGAGATTATTGATAGGAGGTAGAACAATCAAATTAACCAACCCATCCATGTAATAGGGTACTTCTTGAACCCTCATTTCTTTCATTTACGCACATATGCATATCCTAATATAGAGGTTATGGAGGGCCTCACTACTTGCATTCAAGAGATGACATCCACGATTGAGGAGGTAGACCTCATTTTTAATGAGTTGAAAAAATATAGGTAAAAAAGGGGTGAACTCTTCTCTTCAAACTTGTTAAAGAGAGAAACAAAAAATTAGCAACCAGGTATAAAATTTTAAATTTACAAGTTACAATTACAAAAATTTATAATTACAAGTTACAAGTTTGTAATTATTTCTTTTTTTAGGTGTTTGGTGGACAAATTGGGGTGGAAATTCCCTAAATCTTCAAAAAAATCCCCTTTGTGACTTATGTCAGCCTTGTAGTTCATATAATTATGAGTGTAATTAGATCTTGCTTGAGGCCATCCACAGAAAGAAGAGGAACAAACTAGCTCAAAAATTCCTCAATGACCTTTTCTATATGCAATATAATATTCTATTGTGCATAAGAAAGGTAGAGGAAATATTAGATGATCTAATTTATTTAGATGAAAGAGATACATACAATGATTGGAAAGTGTGGGGGAACAACCTTCATTATTTTTTAAGGATGACATTTATGAATTAGAGTGATAGGAAATAGAGGAGGGGGTGGATTTGCATTCTCATTGGATGACCCTGATCAGGATTCATTTCCAGTGCCACCACCAATAGTTATAACATAATATACATCAAGGATGGAGGTATAAAATCCATGGGCACAATAGGATCAAAGTCCTATGACTAGACCCTCTCCCAATCCACTACTGAGATCAAGACATGGGAAGAGGAAGATGTGAATTCATATAAACTAACTAATATATTAATGTTTATGTAGTATTTACTTTCAATTTTACAAAAGCAATTTTTTATTTTCATTTTGTTTTAGACTATCATGACAATGCATTGAAAATTATACATGAGGATGCCATTTTGTATCTAATTTTATTTTAAATAAATTAAATACATTTTGTTTCTTCTATGTAGCCATTTTGTATTTAATTTTTTGCATTTGCCTTGGTAAGAAGTGAATATGGTGTTATGTAGCTTTTGGTCTATAATCCATATAATCACAAGTAAAAATGACATAAAGGATTGGTTGAGTGTGAGATATTTATTTGTGATCTAAATTACCCCATTTATATAAATTTGGTGAAAATTCAAAGTAAATTATATTATCATACACAAATATATCTCAAATTATATCCATTTCACTAGTCACACATGGATATGGTGTTGTTGTGTCAACTTTCATCTATAAGGGAACTAATAGAAATTAAAATTGGCATAGATGAATGGTTAGGTGTTTTTAGGTCACTAATGTAACATACATTTCACCAATCACACCACTTTGGCTTGGATTCAAATTGAATTTGACTGATTGTGCAAAAATGTGCCTAAAATTATGTGTATTTTCTCTAGCCACATGCATATGGTGTTATTATATTACTATTAGCTTATAAGGGACCTAATTTTAAGTAAATTTGACATAAATGAGTGGTTGAGTGTAAATTTATTACTAATGCGACCTACATTATCCAAATCACACCAATTTGACATCAATTTTAAGAAAATTGAGTTGATCATACATGAACGTGCTTTAAACGGTTTAAATTTTATGTCATTGCAAGTGGATATGATGTTATTGATTTTATGTTGGCCTATAAAACCTATAATTACAAATAAATATTGTGTAACATGGTGGTTTTGTGTGTGTAGGTCATCAATGTTTCCTATGTTTTCCTAATCACACCAATTTGGCTTGAATTCAATGTGAATTGGGTGATTGTACATATATGCACCCCAAATTATCCATTTTTTCCATGGTGGCTGGTATATATGGTGGTGTTATATCACTTTTACCCTATAAATTAACTAATCACAATTAAAATCAACATGAATGGGAGGGTCAAATGTGTAGGGATCACAATGTAACTTACATTTTCTAATTCACGCATTTTGGTATGAATTCAAAGAGAATTTATGTGATCATTAACAAATGTTCCTAGAATTGTTTTCATTGATCATGGTCACAAGTGGATATGATGTTTTTACATCTCTTTTTGTATTAAGGGGCCTAATTTCAATTAAAATTAGTATAAAGGGGTGGTTGGATGTGTTAGAGTCACTAATGCATGCTACATTACTCCATTCACAACACTTAGGCATGCATTCAAATTAGTTTGGGGTGATGACACATAAATGTGCTCCAAATTATTCTCATTTACCATGTTCGTAAATAATTATGGTTTTGTTATGTCACTCTTTCCCTAAAAGGGGACTAAATAGGTAGTTGGATGTGCACTGATTCATAAAATTTAGCTCTAACAAAACTATAACTCTTAGAAATGTTATAAAACATTCCAGAAGGACCCAAATCCCTTAAAAAAATAATAAATATTTTAAAAAATGGACATTAGTTGAAAAGTTTACAGATTGAGTCTGAGGTTAAATATTAAAATCTAAAAATTGACCAAGTAGTAACTAGATTAGATTTTGAAAAACTATATTTTAAATCGTAACTCATTGAGTTGTAAGACCAATTTTAAAAGATGTAGAGTGACTTTGATTTATTATATTTATTAAAATAAATTTAAATCATAAATTTACATTTACATGTAATAATATAAATGCCATTTTATGATTAACATTTATTTTAGTAAACAAAAGCCTTGCCTTTCAATTCTTCAACTTGCTTATTTGAAAAACATTGCTCATTACATATTAGTAGTAACACATATGCATTTTAGTGCATATAATTAAAGTGTACACTTGTTTTTAAAATGCCTATACACTTTAGGTGTGATATTTTTTATATATTTTCTCATATAGAGATTCATTGGGTAGTTGTGTTTTACATGATATATCATTGAATCTTTTTCTTGAGGGAATAATTAAATCTATATTTCAAAGCAAGTTCTATCATGTGAAATCATAACATTAACATTCCTATAATTTTCATTGAAATCACTGACATCAAAAGTATTATCATTCAAACCATTTATATTTTCATCATTCTTGTCATTCATGTTTATAAAATTTGCATTATCAATGACATATTTATCAATAGAAGGAGCTTTAACATCGTTAACAATATCCATTTTATTTTTCAAATTGACATGAGTACCAAATAAATGACCTTGAATAAAATAAATATGTTTTCCACTAAATATATCACTTTACCTATTAGGTGTCTTAGAACCTTCTAATTTCCATAAGAGAGAATCGTAGATAAAATGCAAGAAGATAGGTCTACTAATAACACAATAAGAATGAACATACCTAGATAAATTGTATTTGAATTGATCACATAAAAATCAATCCTTACAGGGGATAGGAACATGAAAGCTTAAGTTTGGATGGTCAAATCACATTGAGATTACCCAAATGTTTTAATTAAAAATAGATCTAGGTTTAATAACACTACATTAATCATTACAATTTTATACAAGTGTGAATATGGTCTAAATATAATAAAATACAGTAAATAAATACCCCCCTGTGTCTTATAGAAGTGTATTGAATGAAAGTACCTTGAATAATTGATAAATGACAAAGTGGGTTTAGAGATACATTCATGTTTTCTAACTCACAAACTTATATAAATGTTGAAAGTGTTGAGGAAACCTAGGTTAAAAAATAGTGTAAAAGTGAATATAGATGTAGTTTATGATATGTGGAAATAACCAGAATAAATTAGTCTCAATAATGGTTGACCAATATTAGACTATTCCAATTTTAAAAGTTGTCCTGAAATTGGTAGTCTTGTTTTGATAGTGGTTATGTAGATCATATTAATTTAATTTTTTTTAAATCATTTCATTAATGCTTGCTCGATATAAACCTCTCAAGAATAAAGATGTTGGTCTATAAAACTGCCTAAATGTATTCTAATTTTATTGACCCTTAATTTTTTCCATAACACCCTAGAAAGACATAAAAAATATGGGTTTGTGTTTATAGGATTGCATCAATCAAACCCCTACATTTTGATATGTTGGCAATCAACACTCATGCATGTAAACAAGTAGTTCCATACATAATTTAGTACCAACCTTGTCCCAATGATATAATATGCAATGTAATTAGGTGATTCCATATGTTCATGCATTAGTCCTTATTCTGGTATAACTATGTAATAATAACTCTTAATAAAAATACAATGAAACCTATAGATGTGACATCTAGATGTCTTCCTTTTATTTCTGATGTATTTTTGGTATGATTAGCTACTTGTGTGACATATTAGGATGACTTTGTGTGTGTGTGTGTGTGTGTGTGTGTGTGTGTGTGTGTGTGTGTGTGTGTGTGTGTGTGTGTGTGTGTGTGTGTGTGTGTTTGTGTGTGTGTGTGTTTGTGTGTGTGTGTGTGTGTGTGTGTGTGTGTGTGTGTGTGTGTGTGTGTGTGTGTGTGTGTGTGTGTGTGTGTGTGTGTGTGTGTGTGTGTGTGTGTGTGTGTGTGTGTGTGTGTGTGTGTGTGTGTGTGTGTGTGTGTGTGTGTGTGTGTGTGTGTGTCTTAAATATAAAATTATTAACTTATTAATGCATAAGATGACATTGAGGAAGTATGAAATGCAATAATCGTGGTAAAAGGAAACATGTTGAAATGTAATAAATGACCCAAAATTGACATTACCGGTATCAAGATGTTAGGACTATGGTCAGACCACTGTTGGACTATCCTAATAATGGTAAAGGTGATCAAAACATAGGAACTAGAGATCAATAGATTTTCAAGAGTATTTGTGAGTATCTCGAGGTAAACAAATAACATATTTTAATATTTTAATGAGTGGATGATAATAAATAAAAACTATATGAGGTCTAACACAAAATAAAATATGGAAACACAATTTTAATTTGAACCAACAATCTAGATGTACACAAATATGGTAATAACCATCTAATTACAAGGCATACATTAAAAATATGTGTCTACATTGGGATAAAACGTATTTTTTCTAATCTATTATCAGTGCCATCATCACTATTATAATAATCATAGGCACTACAATAATAATCACATTTTTTTACATCATTTTGAAAAGACATGACATTCATAAAAAAATTGTAATATTTTGGAAAATAAAATTTAAAGGGTTGGCCATTATTAATATATTAGGATCTGACATATTTTTTTGAAATGAAATGACCTAAAGTTTTGGATCTAAAAAATAGAAAAATAAAATTAGGACTGTTGGATTTGAGAACATGCAATAAAATTAATCGTATAAAAATAAGAAAAACTCATATTTGTCAATATAAACAAAATATAACCTTAGGGGGTAAGGGACATTGGATTTTATGAAACCTTAAAGGAGTATGCCAAATAATTGATCATCGAAAAAAAAGATCTATTATAAAATTGACTCTAAAAAAGGTCTTAGAGAGAATGGGTTTACTAAAATATAATATGAATAAATAGATCTTGAATAAATATCACATAAATATATACTTATAATTAATTAAGTAAAATAAAATAAATAACAATAAATCCTAATTCATTATTTATATTTTAAAATGTAACGTAAACATAGTTTTTAAACTTCCCTAATCTTTTTATCATTTAGAAAAAACATCAAGATGTAATAGTGGAAATGTATGGCCAAAAATGATAGGAACCTAACCCAAAAGTTTGGTGTCAAATAATGAACTCTCCCATAAGCATCTTCTTCTTTCTTGATAGTATAAAGTATTTGAATTGCTCATGGTAAAATTTAGATATGTGAAAATTGATTTTATGAGTGCACCTACCTAGTTTTGATATTCAAAACCCTCATTTAAATTTAGGCACTATACCTAAAAACACCTTACAAAGATATTTCTTCTTTTTATTTCAAACCTTTTTATATTTGATAAAATTATGTAATTATAAATATCTACTTATAATTAATTAAACTATATATTAAAACTTAAAAATTACAAAAAAAAACTTAATTAATTAATTCTAAATTAAAAAATAAGGTAAACACAGTACTTAAAACTTATCACATTTATTTTCTTATAGCCAAAAAATAAACACCAAGATATAATAGTGGACACATACGATCATAAGTAATAGGACATTGGTCCAAAAATTTAGTGTCGAACAGTGATCTTTAGACTATAAAAAATAACAATCACCTCATTACATTATAGAATTGCATCATAAATATATCCACTATTAATAATAAGTGCTACGAGATAGTAGGAGTACCTCCCTATTTACCATAGACAATGAGGAAGGCAAAGCTATAACTGTATAAGCAAAAACATCCTTTTTTTACACAATATTCACAATAGGCTTTCACCTTCAACTTGCTCCTCACTCCATATTCTAGGCATATTCTGATGTTGTGAAAAAAGTGAGATATTATGTTTTCCTTAGAGGCTAATTGAATTAAGAATATTGGTTAAGAAGTCTTTGCCAACATGAAAGGCTAGATAAGATAAAAATAAAGGTATCTATTATTATGTGTAATCATGTCGTACGCATGAGAGATTTTGTATTATAGTGATTTGGAATTCATTTTGCACCTTTTTGATATCTTAATTTGATGAATGCAGATGGACAACTAGCTTAAAATCTAAGGCTTGAACACTAAGCAGATTGATTATAGCTCTTCTAGCTTTAGTAAATGTGTAAAGAGGAGAACAACTTTTGGTATCAGCTGACATAAATAGAAGGTTGGGGAAATGACCACCAATATCTAAAGGAAATCATTTGGATTAAGGAGATGGTATGCGAGACACTACCCATCATTTCACTCCTGCCTAAAATATGCCATAATAAATCCTCTTCTAAACCTTCCATGTTAAATTAGTGTTGAATAATCTCTTAAAAAAAGGGCCATTTGTCATGATTTCCACTGTGGAGGGGCCTGCTAAAGACATGTATGTGAAATGGGATTGTAGGGGTTACATGATTGGAAAATTGAATAAGAGAAACATGGAGTGGTAAATAGTGGTGCAATGAAGGAGAAAATAGTTATATGAAGGAATAAATAATCTATAACATTAACATTGGGTAGTAGGAGAGATGACAGTGGCTTCTACAAACTTATTTTAGTTAAAGGTGATAAAACCACTCTACAAATAGAGTAATGGGTCAATCGTAACATGCAAAACAATGCATAGATTATTTTTCCCTTACTGCTATCCCTTGTACAGGTTACATAGAGCTTGCCTAATGTAATTCAAACACAAGCATCCCATTGGTTCAGTTTGCAAACATTATTTATGATTTATTGTTAATGAGGAAAGGTCATAAAATATTCATAACTTTCATTAATACATAAACAAACTGTTATAATTGTTATGAAGGATGAACTATAATTAGTCCAACATACTTTTTGTTACAAAATAATTTGCTACAACAAAAACAATAGTACCTACAAAGAGGTACTAACAATACCATATGGGTGGTTTCCTCACTTCAAGAAATATAACATAATAATTAACTAAAAAAGATAAACATAGATTTTTGACTAACTTATAACCTACTAAACAATGGGAAATATGGTGTATTTAATTAAAAAAAATAAAACATCAAAGACAGAAGGAGATGTTAATGGTAGTTTTATATTGATTTATAAATTACAACACAAAATTTATAAACATATTGTTATGTTAACTACTCATAATATTAAATTCAAACTATAAGGTTAAATTTATTAAACCTTTTATCAGTGCTGATAAGAAGTATTTTAGAGATTTAGTTTATAAAATTAGATGACTTTTAAAAAAAAATGTATTATGTGTTTATTTTTTATCTATATCATGGTTTTAAATTTAAGAAAGAAAACATAGAATAAATTTTAAAAATATTAATCTTGAAAAATATTTTAATAAAAAAAAAAATCAATATAAATATATAAATAAATATGCCCACATTCCATCATTATTAATATAACTTGTATTTATAATATCTATATTGAATAAATTTGTAAATCTAACATCCTTAATTCAAATGTATAAATACAACTTATTTAATTGTGAGCTTCGATATACATAATAAAATATAGACCTTGTACTTTATAATTTAATTATTTTAAAAAAACCTTAATCAATTTATGATTCTGAATGAGAAAAATTCAACAATCTATGATAAAATATAAATTTGAAAATGATTAGGTTGAATTTTAACAATCTTTAATTATAAAGCCTATATAAAATATAGGTGTATACATTGCTAAAACATACTACTTAATAACATATCTCAATACCATCCTCACTATTATAATAATCATACAGAGTATAATAATCACTTTCTTTAATATCATTTTGAAATGATAAAAATTTCATATAAAAATATGTAATATTTTAGAAAATAAAATTAGAAAGGTTAACCATTATAAAAACATTAGCTATTGGTACATTTATCTAAAAATTTAAATGACTTAGAACCTGGGATACAAAACATTGATCAAAATAAAACTTAGGCTATTGGATATAAGAACATTGAAGAAATTAACTATGTAAAAATGAGAGAGATTCATATTTGATAATATAAACAAAATATAACCTTATAGGGTAACTGAAAACATTAAATTTTGTGAAATATTGAGGAGGATGTTAAATAATTCAACATCAAAAAATAATATTAATTATAAAATTGACTGTAGAAGTGGTCAAAAAAATAAGTTCACCAAAAAATTGGATCCTTTTCACTCACATATAAGTTGGAAATCCAATTGCTAACCGTAACAAATTTGCCATACAATTTAAGAAATTTGTTCTCATCTTCCAACCCCATTGTCAACACTGAAGCCAAAGAAGTGCCTTGAATAGACTTATAAATTCTCTCCAGCTCATGAGGAGAGAGAAGGGAAGGGGAACCATTATGCATTACTGATAAGATATTTACAATCTTATTAAATAATTCTAACTACAATAGCATGGGTGAAATAAAGAGAGGATTGAAGAGATGTGATTTCATTTTATCATGTTATTTTATGGTCATTTTCCTCATGGTGGCCATTGCAATGGTGACTCCCAACGAATGCCCAACAATCCACATGTTGTGAGAACCATGCCTCCTACTGCCTAATTACAAGTATTTCAATGCAATGCCAACTCTGCTTAAGGAATCCATGCATGTAAAGGTTACCTTCAAATCCTCATATATGTCCTCTAATACAATCTTTGGTTTAAAAATAGTACATATAAAATAATGTACTTCTAAGGGTGGCCTACCTACACTTGGTTTACTTCTTCGAACCCACCAAAAAATGGCACCAAATATGGAATGATCATGATGTTCTCTCCTTATTTTTATTTTTAAACCTTGAATTTAAACAAATCCAACCATTGTTTGGCCTTTTAATTATTAGTTTTGAGTAGGTATATAACATTCCCATTATCTAGTGAAGTACATCGTTCCATATTTTCTAAATCTAGTGGGTGGTGACAGTCCATGAAAGTGTTTGAAATATAAAATTTATTTGATTTTGTAATATTAGGTACACATTCTATAGAATATGAACCTTAGATACGTCTACACAATGGTACCAATGTATATAATTCTACCACAAATGTGTATCTGAGTCATATAAATATATAACTTAATTAATTTAAAACTATGTATGTGTAGAAAATATGCTTCCAAAACATTCCCCCAATATATATGGATAAATATGAAAAATAATATATGTGCCAAATTACATGACATGTTTCCAAAACATGCCCCTAGTGAATTTAAAATTATGACAAATGTGGATAATATGTTTCCAAAACATGCCCCAACTACAATATGAATCTATGAAGTAATGTAAAAATCATGCCTCACTGACATGCCCTTACTAATATGCTTCCCCTTTTGAGGTGAGGCCAAGTATCAACTAGAAGTTACCTTACCTTGAAAATATAATATAACAATGTAAGCTATGAATGTATAATGTAGAATATAAATATAACATATTTAGGTAGATTTATAATTTAAACATGAGGAATGTGATCAAACCAAGTCCTAATATGCATGATGTAGATCATGGAAACATTTAGATAGTAATAGTACATGCTGAACAAGAAATAAAAAACACACATAAGATCATTCAAAAGTAAATCAAAAGGCAAAGGGTCTAAGGAGACCACAAACAATGGGTATTTTCAAATGCCATACAATTGAAGAGACATGATTTATTCAAATGTCCACAAAAGTAATAAGGGAATATTAGAATGTCAACATATGAAAAGCAATGACATGTTCAAATATCAAAAAGGAAAACAAAAGCATAGGGGCCACAAACAATGGATAATATTCAAATGCTCAAACAATCAAGTCAATAACAAGGCAATACACTCAAGAAAGTGTAAAAATGAAATCATAACCAACCAACGTAAATATATTATACTAGTCCCTTGATATATATGTTAGTAAAAAATGTTAAGTACATAAAATACCAATTACACTATGAAAAATATAAGCATGGATAAAGACATGTGAAATTACATATATGAACTCAAACATGATAATGTAAAGTGACCACATAATGTTATAACTTATATGTTTTATGATCGTAGAGGTGGATGCTCCTAACATCCTAGTGATGTGATTAGAGGTAAAACCCAAGATCTAAAAGTTCATAGTTCATGTATTTCTGTATACCTATATCACACTCAAAATATGTGTGAAATATGTGTATATATAAATAAATGATATGTCATCTACCATCATCATACCAACACCATATATGTTGGGGAACTCATAGAACATGTAAATGTTGAACATATTTTTTGATTTTTTAATTTTTTTGTAAATTTGATCTTATTTTTGGAGTATGTAAAGCCTTGTAACCTTAATTTAGATATATTACATTTCTTTAATCATAGTTAGATAAGTTTAAATGATACATTGCGTGTTACTCCTTACATTTTACATCTACAGTAGAATAACCACTACTATCATTTGGGATAAGAATCAATTTTATTTTGTGAGAAAGAATAAATACCTTGCTGATTTTGGTAATTTTTTTCTTCTATTTTATATAAAAAAGAGTATCCGATGCAAATGTATATGGATATGTTTGTGGCATAACCAAACCTGCGTTTAAATTACTTTAGTACCAAAAGCAATTGGTAGTGTTATGTTTCCCAAAGAGTCTTTAAAACCTTCTTTACTTTTTGAGTCTTTTAATTTAAAGGCAATATGTTATAAATATTCTATATTGTAAGTAGTTTTTATTAATCTAGGATCAATATGGTTATGTCAAAAATAAGCACCACTCATGAATAATAGCATTGTCATGTAGTTCTCTCATGGATTTTTTTTGTGTCATTCACCTTGCAGTTTTTTTGCATAGGATGTGGACCCTGGATTGGTCCCATATAGAGTAAAATTTGTAAATGTCACATTTAATTATTAGGAAAACCACATTTTTTTTATAATGTTCATTTGGTATTTCATCTCCCTCTTTTGTGTGAGGAACAAAACATTAGTACTTAGAAGGGGATCTATTAAGATTCTTTGGATGAGTAAGTATGAATGAATAATATCTATTCACATCCACATATACATGGGTAAATAAATCGTACTATTTATGCAATGCTCTTTATTTCAATGGAGAAAGAAGACCTCTATCGAAAATGAACTGTAATCCCAAATCTAAAGGTCTAAATACTAGCTAATATAATTTAGTTTTTAATCAAAAGGTGTAATTAGGAAGGGATTCCCCATCATTTTATTTCAAATTATTCAAATGTTATATTATATGTTTTGGTACCTTATGGATGAAATCCATTAAGGATGCGTCTTTTAATTGTGTAAAAGTAGTTAAGTAATCTTTTGGTAGGCTATATAACCAATTATGAGACTCACTAGAAATGCTTATATGGAATAATTATAGAAATAGTTTTTCATCTTTTTCCCATTGAGAAAAATAATGTACATATTTAATCATGTAGTTGAATGGGTCCTGTTGACTCAAAAAAGGAGGTACATCTGGTAGTTAAATATCTTATGGATAAGGATATTCAAGTATACATTATGTAAGAGTTTGATATTTATGTGAGGTAACATTCACATTAGTAATATGGAAATTTATTTTCATTTAATGTATATAAACTATTTTTGAAGATCCCTAATAGTTACCATCGCATAAATAAAATACTCCATGGGAATGGTGGTCCTTGGCATAGGTGTTGTCATTGATTCTAATGCACCACCTCTCTTGAATCTATGCATAAGAGTATCATTATCCTCATGGATAACAATTTTAACTTATGAATAATTGAATTTAGGAAACTTTGGTAAGGGTATTGGATCTCTAAATTGTGGTACACTTCATATATCATTCAAAGATATTAGTTTATTCACCTTGGGTAGAGATATAAAAATTGGTATTTGAAGGAGGTTTTGGAAAGGCATCTCTTTTTGTATGTTATAAGCCTATTACATTAATTAATCTTTTGGGAGATCAACATCCATTGGTTTAAAGACCTTAGTTGCAAGATTTAGAACATTAAGAGCCTTTGACACTTTAGGTTTGCAATGTTTACCACTTCTTTGTGCCTTAAAGCTACTTAGTAAAGATGCCTTGATGTCTTGGTTAACCTTTTGAAAATTCTTAATGTCAAATGAATGGAAAAAATAATCCTTGCCCTTGATAAGGATGAAATTATTTATAAATATTTGAATTATGGGGGATTAAATTAATTTTTTTCAACAAATGTCACCCTTATAACTAATATTGATATCAGTCATAATTTATTTATGTACTTGTCAAAATATTTAATGATCATATGAAAGATCATCTATCTCATAAGTTCCCTTTTGTATTGTAAATGTTACATGAAGGGCATGATTAGATGACTTGCCTCACTAGTGACTCATGCTTTTCTATAAAAATTCAAAGCCTTGCCTAGTCATATTATTTTGAAGAGATATAAGATGGTTTATAACTTATTCATTTTTTCCCAATATTTGTCCTTTGTATCCATATTTCAGCAAATTTTAAAGGAAAAAATCATATGATGGTGGTGTAAGAAATACAAGTAAAGGATATTTATCTTCCTTAAGATGGGTTAACTTATCTCTTAAAATGGTGAGAGCATGGACCTGATTATAGGGATGGTAACTACCACCATTAAAAAAATTAGATTATATGCTTTAGCATTTAGAAGAATACAAAAATAATCAATTTTTACGTGTTGTTTAATAGAAAGTTGGAGATTTTTGTGATCATGGTCATCAAATCAATAAATATCATCCATGATCAAAGTAATAAAGAACACAAAGAGTAGGATAAAGCATGTAACAAACATCATTAATGGTATGCTTAGGAAGAAAATGATGTTCAAATATCGGGTTCACCAATTGCTTAACACTAAAAATATTTATGTGGAAGAATCTAGGGTTAAAGAGTTGGAGATATCTTAGGGTACAAGTATGGTAGACTATATCCAAATCTAACCAATTCTTACAAATAGAGATTATAGCTATGCTATATATGAAAATTATAAATAAAACAAGATATTTAGTGGTATTTGATCCTAACATAGATCTAGATTTGGAACAAGTATAAATTCAAATAGATCTAGACTCTAGAATAGTTGATTAATTTTGAAAATTATACCTCTGTAGCTTTGAATACTTGTATCGACCTAGGATGGTTACGTCAAAGTTATTGTTTGATTTGCACACAGGGGTCTAGTACGGAATACCTAATATAAGTAGATGTGACCACCTAGATTCATCGAGGTTTTGTGTCATCTTCACTCAAGTGTTTTCATATTTGTATCATAGATTGTCGCTCCTTGTCAAATAATAAAACTCTATTTCTTCATCTTGATAGTTGTTGTGGGAAAATTATTGTAATATTTTATAAAATAAAATTTAAATGATTAACCATTATTAACACATTAGAGGTTGACATATTTTTTTAGAAACCAAAATGACATAGAGCTTTGGATCAATAAAACTGACCAAAACAAGATATTATAACTAGGACTATTGGATTTGAGAACATGCAATGGAATTAACCCTATAAAAATGAGATAGATTCATGTTTGTTAATATAAACAAGATATAACCCTAGGGGGTAAGGGACAACATTAAATTTTTTGAAACTCTAAACGAGCATGCGATATAATTAATCATAAGAAATTCAGATTTATTACAAAATTGATTCACAAAAATATAATATGTTTAAATAAATTTTGACTAAAATATAACACAAATATCTAATTACAATTAATTAAATTAAATAATATACAAATTATAAAAATAAAGCCTAATTAATAAATTCTAAATTTAAAAATAAGATAAACAAAATGTTTAAACTTATTTTTTATTTTTTTATTTTATTTTATTTTTATTTTTAATAATGTGGAGAAAAACATCAAAAATAATAATGGAAATAAACTGTCAAAAGCAATAAGAACCTTTATCACAAATTTCGTGTTGAATAATGAAATCTCCCCAAAGCATCTTCTCCTCTTTTAAACATATAGAGTATCCAAAACTAATTTTATGAATGTACTTGTTTCGTCTTGATATCCAAAACTTTTGTTAAGTTTTTTCTTACTTTAATAAATGATAATAATAAAAAAATTTAAGGAAAAAATATATTTGAAAAACACAGAATAATCATTCTATAATAATATTTGTTGGACCCAAAGAGAATAAAAATATTAAAAAATATTTAAAAAGTCTCAAAAATTGAAATAATTATAATAACATGAAAATAAGTTTATGAAAAATAAAAAGAATTTAGGTCACATTCACCCTGTTTGTACTTAGCAAAGGCTTTTGATTCTATTTATTAAGATCCGAAGAAATGCGTCGTAAAAACATATCGGATAACTGGCGTTGAAACCTTAACACACAGACGGACAAAACTATCCCTATATGTATAATGTACAAATTCATCCCCTATATGGACTAAAAGCACAGCCTTGTTAATGAGAAAAAAAGCCAGAGTGTAAAGTTTTTATGCTTGGGTAGCATATACCCTCTATTGGTAGCATATACCCTCTATTGCTCCTACCGTGTTATGCTGTAGTCCTTTGAATGTCCACCATGTTTCCATTTCGTGACTTCGGTAGGAGGGATGTATGGGGTGCTGTGTGTTACGAGGTCCTTACACCACCACTGATCCAGACCATGATGATTGTGGAATGGATGTGTAACGGCCTTAACCAGCTTAGCAGATGGAATCAAATGCCAGGGGGTTCTCTTTTTGGCCACTTCAAAACAGAAGAGATACTTCATGCTTTCATGAACCAGATGGCTTTTCTGCCCATATATCCCATTCCAGGCCTTGAAGTACTTGAGGTAGCTGCAACAAATGGGATCCTTTTCACTCACATATAAGTTTGGAATCCAATTGCTAACCCCAACGAAGTCACCATACAACTCGAGCAATTTGTTCTCGTCTTCTAACCCCATTTTCAACGCCAAAGCCTCACAAGCGCCTTGAATAGACTTATAAATTCTCTCCAACTCATGAGGAAGGAAAAGGGGAGGCGACCCATTACGCACTGCTGACAAAATCTTTCCAATCTTCTTGAAGAATTTCAACTGCGGTAGGGTGGGCGAAACAAAGGGAGGATTGAAGAGATGTGCTTCCATTTTATCACGCTCTTCTCTGCTCATTTTCCTCGCGGCAGCCATTGCAATGGCGGCTCCCAACGAATGCCCGGCGATCCAGATGTTGTGAGAACCGTTCCTCTGAATGCTCATTCTCAAGTATTTCAAAACGATGCCAACTCTGCTTATGGAATCCATGCGTGCAAAGGCTACCTTCAAATCCTCACGGATGTCCTCCAACACAGTCTTTGAACTAAGAATCGTACCTCTGAAAGCAACAACTTCTGCGGGTGGCGTACCTGCACTTGGTTTGCTTCTTCCAACCCACCGAAAAATGGCCCCAAATATTGAATTATCATGCTGGTCTCTCATTATTTCTTTTTCATTTACCTCGAATTGAAAGAAAGCCAACCATTGTTTGGCCTTTTTATGGTTAGTTTGGAGTAGGTATACAGCATTCACAAGGCTTGCAGCCACGCATCTCCTGTGTGTCGGATCTCCCCTGCAATCACCTCATTACGTTATAGAATTGCATCATATGTATTTCCAGTATTAAGAACAGTACCATATAAATAGTTCTCTTCAGTTCAAGAATATAACATAATAATTAATAAACAACATATTCAACAATAAAACATAGATATTTGACAAACTTATAACCTGCTAAACAATAGGAGATGTTAATAGCAGTTTTATATTTCTTTATAAACTGGAACATAATTTTATTATTTATAATTCAAACTGGAAAGTTTAATTTATTGAACTGTTTATAAGAATTGACAGGAAGTATTTTAATGATTTGATTCTTTCACAGTATAACATTAAAATAGTTCAATATTTTTATTAAAATTTAATTAAAATTTATTATGATAAAAAAATTATTTCTCCACAGTTAGTAAGGTTAAAAAGTATAAAATAAGTATATAATAAATTTCTAAAAAAAAATTTAATTTAAAAAATATATTTTGTTTAATATATATAAATTAAATTATAATTACAGATGTCCATATTTTGTCAACATGTATTTATAATATCTATATAGAAGAAATCTATAAACATAACTTCCTTAAAATTTAATTATGACATATTTTATTTTAAATTTAAATATAAAAAATAAAATTAAAACTTGATAATTTATTATTTGAAAATATTAAAAATATTTAATAAACTATTTTAAATTAAAACTTTCAACAATCAGTAATAAAATTTAAATTTGTAAACGAAAAAAGTTAAATTTATCATAAAGAATACAAATTTCATGACCTAATAATTACGGTTAAATTAGATGGTTACATGAATACAATCTAATTGTTTAAAATTATACAAAATGTAAGGTAAAATTTTCACTAAATAATTAATGAATATATATTTTTTTATATGTTATTTTTATTATAAGCTATATTAAGATATAAAGGACAATATTGAATAGATAACTTTCTTAAAAAATTTACATTTAGTAATGGTAAAGTTGATTATGAAATTTAGATCTATAATCCAACATAACATTTAATGAAAAATAGACTATATTCAATAAATATAAAAAATTAAATAGCCTTCCACAACTTAATAAAAATAAATGATTAGATTATAATTGGATTAATTTTAAAATGATAAGAATTGCAAAATTGATTTATAAAATATTATATATATCAAATTTTTTATTAATAGGTAAAAAGGTTGAAAGGTGAGAAATCTATAATAATTTAAAAAAATTATCCAAATTGTAATTGAGCTAATCTTACACTAATAAGAATTATAAGACAAAGATAATTTATAAAACATTACATACTCAAAAATAATTTATGAAATATTATATTTATTAAAATAATTAAAATTGTAATTAAACTAATCTTACAATAATAAAAATTAAGAAACTAAAATAATTTAAAAAATATTAAAACACAAAAATAATTTATAAAATATTTTATATACAAAAAATCAAAAGATTAAGGATATTAAAAAATTATGAAAATTATGAATCATACGAAATGCTCTGGAAAAAATAAGTCTAATACAAAATCAAAAATAAACTTAAACAAACGGAGCTATGATTCAAAATAAAGTATTAACATGTTTATATTAAAATTCATTAATTTTTGTGAAAAGAATTCATTTAACATGCAATTATACCAATTATTTCATTGCGATGGAAAAGGAGTTAATATACTCTAATCTCTTTTTATATCTTAAAATTTATTAAAAGAGATAAAAAAAAATGAACCCAAAAGAACTAATTTCAACTTCTACAAGATTTAATTTAAAATGGCAATTGCTTTTAAAACTTATACCTATTTTTTCTCGATCACACAAAGCAAGGAAATTGAATTTTTCATAATATAAAACACGTTAGATAAACTTAGATAAGATTGTATGGAAAGATTACCAGTTGGGATAAGCGAGGTGACGAAGGGGTGTTACGTCAATGCCATCGTGATCAGCCATTGCAGTTGGGATGCTCACACGGATAGAAACCAATTCATGCGTTGATTGCACAGCTTGTTTATGCGGGACTTATATAGATAATTATCTGGTTTGCAGGGGAAGCTTTAGCTTTTCCAACAATTTGAATAATTATCTGGTCGGTGGGATTGTATTCATGGGATTTTAAGCTTTTCCGACGTGGTGGGATTGTATTCTAAACACAATTAGGTGAAACTTTAGCTTTTTCAACGTGATGGGATTGTATTCCTGGGCCATACTTTCAGCTTTAAAAAAACAATCCAATCTTTCAAAAATTCCAATCAACGAACCCACGAA
This sequence comes from Torreya grandis, assembly GCA_037957365.1. Taxonomy (NCBI): domain Eukaryota; kingdom Viridiplantae; phylum Streptophyta; class Pinopsida; order Cupressales; family Taxaceae; genus Torreya; species Torreya grandis. Next base: position 2,881,467 of record JARHVA010001748.1, read on the forward strand.
TTTTCTTTCCCCGTTTAGCCATGGACTTTGTCAGAGAAGTACGTCGCTCCATATGCTCACTTTCAAAACGGGATCCGTTGGAAATGATTTTTTTGCGTTAACATTTTGTTAAATTCCGTTTCCATTTATTCCTATATTTTGGATTCGAACCGTGGTCGATATTTTATCTTCTTTGACATAGTTAAATTTTATTCATTCGTACTTTGATTATTATCTTCTCCTTCCCTCTATTCATTCGCATCGTGGAAAGCTGAATGGTTGGTCAAGGTTATTCGTCGGTCACATTACAGATTCGTATGCCTAATCTAATCATCTTGAAGAGTAACCTTTATTCGAATGCTTTAATATAAATTTATCATGTACAATAATAATAAAAGTATACAAAGTTATATAATAACATAGTCGATTGGTATATACATTTAGAATTCATGTCAAAGGATAAAACATTTGCTCAAAACATAATCCAAAAAAATAGGAAACAAAAAATAAAGTTGGACAAGACATGGTGCTCAAAAACACACTACATCAACATACAACACTCAAAATCACATTATAACCTAGAAAATAATTAAGCATAGGCCGCAATAACCGAGGGAGGAGGCAGAGGATCGTCCTTGGGTGGCGGAGTAGTCTAAGTGGAAGGCTTATTAGAAGGAGGATTTGGCACCACCCAACCATGTAAAGGGTCCAAAGTCATATTTATTTCCCTTCCATTAGTGGGTTGAGTTTGAGTAGTAGTCTGAGTAGCAATGCAAATAGGGAAACCTCTCCAAGAGGGAGCTGTATCAATTTTTCACTTGGTGGCAGTGACTACCATCCCCCTTATGGGAAATTAGGGGAGAAATGACCTGAATTATGGGAATGAATTCTAGCATATGAAGAGGTGGAGGCAATGGACCCTAGGGTGAGCCATCAGGGGTGATGCATCTAACTATGGTTCGAGCACTCCCCCTATGGTTTAACAACACCTGTAAATGACAAACCTTAATGGTAAATTTCATAGTTTGGATTTGAATTTCCATGCATGCCAAAGATATAAAATAAACTTTGTCATTACTAGAAAAGCAATAAGAATATTCAAAATTGTTAAATAAAGCATTATTTCGGGCCTCCCATAATTGGAATATAATCATAGCTCTAAAAAATACATTAAAAATAGGAGCAACCCAGTTTTCAAAATCCCTTTGGACTAAAGCAACGTGCCAAAAGAAAGGCTTAGGGTGATAATGCTAAAAGAGGTTATGAATCCAATTCTATGTAGACAGAGCTTTGGTGGAAAAACAAAAGAGATATTTGAAGGACTCTAGGCACTTTTAGATGAAACACTTGGGTTTAGCAATTCTAATATGAGAGAGCCACTCCCTAAGAAGAAGACCTTGGTATACCAAACACTAAAGGAAGTGGGCCAACTTGGGCTCAAGATGAGTCATCCAAATTCGATCGACCCTGGAAAGCCACACCTTAGAGGAGGAATTAAGACAACATTGCCTATTGAGGTTACTAAGAGTAAAAGAGAAGGGACTCATAACTTGATAGAGGAGTCCCAAGGAATAGTTTTTAAAATGCATATCAGAATTCCACCTCTAGTCCTACCATAAGCAGGGTAGCTATAAGCCTAGTTTATGTAACACTACATCTGGCATTAACTCATGAGTGTGAAGATAAAAGGAATGTCCACATTAGTCAAATGAAATATTGTTTTCAAATCTAACCAAGGAGCCCAATCCCTAGTAGAGACTAACTCTTGAATGGTATAAACACCTTTCTTGAAGAGCCTTAGTGCTTTGATCCTAGGTAACTCTTCCAACAAAACATTGTTATTGGTCATAATGGGAGACTTCCATATATTATAATCATTAAAAGATAAATCTATGTGAAAACCATCACCAATCCATTTTGAATGAGAGTCGAAAGCCTCAAAAGCCTTCCATATACTTTTGACCACAAAAGAACCTTCAATTTTTACTAGAGCTGATGTGATGAGAAGGGTGTGGACACTAATATTTTTATAACTAGGTTTTCCATAGGGGGATCCAGAGGATATAGACTATCTTAGTAATATTTTATGGGATTTAATTCCCTTACTTGATCTAACAACCCATTTGGCACACTAGGTTGTGCTTTGGATGTAGATATAAATATTTCTAATACCTCCTTTATTATGAGGGAGGAAATAAATATCCCAAGAAATGCAATGGAATTCCTTGTTTATTTATCATTAGACTAGAGAGAATCCTTGATAATTTTGGCCAACTTATAATAAGAATTATTAGATGGATCTCAGCAAAAAGAGTAATAAACATAAGTATTCACCAATATTTTAGGTCAAACATAGAATCTTCTTGATAAGTAGAGAGGTTTAGTAACCTAGTATTCAACCTTCTTTTTAACATGGTTACATACTATCAAATATCTATAGGATTACTATCAAAAATAAAGGGGATGCTTATAAACTTGAATTTTTCTCCTCTACCAATCCGTTTACACTTGAAATGGAGAATCCACTTAGACATATGCATCATGCTTTGTCTGAAACATTGAGTTTTACTCCATTACAAATTAGACCCAAAGGTTAGACAAAAAATATCAAGAAACTTCATGGCTTATAATAAAGTCCTTTCATACTCTTCGATGGTGAGGAATGTATCATCATCAAAGTTCCCATTAATTATTTGAGAACACCTATTATGGGAAACAATAGCCCGAAGAAGACCCTGCTCAACTCTAGAGGCAAGAAGATATCCTAAAGCTTATACAAAAATAACATACAGAGTTGGAGAAAGAGGCCAACCTTGATGACGAAAGTGTTGGAGGCAAAAACTATAAAATTTGAGACCATTAATAGTGAAATATGCATAGGCATCTACCAATAATTTTTGGACTATCAAGTTAAATAACTAGACAAAACTAAGAACCTTTAGCATATTTAATTTAAAAGGCCATTCAATTATGTCATAGTATTTTTTGAATTCCAATTTGACAAAAATGGTTCTTTAGCAAGAATCCCTATCCCATTCTATGCATTCTCAAACAACATTAACGTTGTCAATAATATATATACTAAGTTAATAAATATTGTTTGTTCTAATTTAACAATAATAGGAAGAATATAATGGAGATATTTGGAAAGAGATTTAACATAGATATTATATTAATCATTTAAAAAAATGATAGGCCACAAGATGGTAATGAGACCTAGCTCACTGGATTCAGCCATGAATTTGATATTACCCTGATTAATTATAACACCCAAATATTTCTTTTGTAGGGCTTCCTTATAAACATGAAGTAAATAATGACCAATAAATTCCAATCAAGTTTTATGAAATTCATAGGGAAAACCATGAATAGCAAGCGATCTATCATTACTCATATAGTGAAGAGCCTTTGTATGTTCATGAAGAGTTAGAGGTGTATCACAAATCTATTAGTATATAGGCTTTAGTGTGCAAGGAAGCACATCGAGGCATTCCTTTAGAGCTTGGATTTTTCCATTATTTCCTCCTAAGCTTAAAACACTAATTTAAAATGATC
>JARHVA010001748.1:2887500-2925000 GCA_037957365.1 Torreya grandis
TCTTTTACAAAAAAAGAAAAAAACCATTTTGTAAGATTTCAAACTGCATGACATGGACACCTAAGAGCTCCTATTAGTGACAAAACTATTTACTAGAAGAGTTTTCAAAGGGGATGCGACCAATAAAATCTAAGATAAGAGATTAAATTTCATACCATTTATATACATTATCAATAGTATCTAGTTGTAAAAATACCTAAGGCTGAGAGGAATGGTTAGAAGGTTTACCTCATTGTACACCTTTGGGATAAACTTATTAGCACAATTGGGTTTCATTCTTCTCACCACATATAACAATATATGAGGATGAGAGTGTGGAATCATATTACGAATTATTTTTTACTATAAAATTTTTAATGTTTTACATGAGAAGTGGATCATTCATATATTCTCGGTTTTCTACTCTTGTATAAAAAAATTAAATATTCTAACATATAATATATTTTAAAAATATATTACAAAAAATTATTGCGTTTTTGTATTTTTTATTTTAATATATTTTTAATTTTTTAATAGAATGTAAGGAAATTAGTTTCTATAGTACCTTGTTTATTTTTCTATATTTATCCTTAAACTAGTAAAACAAAATGTGCTAGGTTAACTAACTCAAGATACCCATTTAGGAGTTGTAGCTTCATATCTCACATGGTCAAAATCATAGTTATTATAGTTCAACTATATGGGCAAGTGAAAATTAATTGAGAAAAAGGCATCATGTCCTCTCCCTAGGAAATCTAGTGCAACTACATATCTTTTTGAATAATTTTATGAGGCACCATAATTTAAATGATATGGATACTTTGTAGACTCAATGTGTAGGATCCCTCTCAAGTATTGCAATATTTTTTATCAATGAATTCTCTAACCTAAGGAAGGCTCTCTATTTGACTTATCACTTAGTAAATGACTAGTGATTGATTTTTTTTTATATAGGGATATTTAGGAAAATAAACACAATGGTTGACCATGGAAGAATGCAATAAGAGAAATCTAAGGCATAAGAAATTAGGCCCAGGCAAATAAACTCATAAAAAGTTAAGGGATGGATTTGGCATGCTGCTAAATCCATAGGGGATAAATTCAATAGGTCATTGAATTTGTCCTAGATGTAATAAGTACTCGAAATGCGATGAGAATAATCATAAAGTGCATAACTAAGACCTAAAAAATGATTAAAAATTTGAATATGATATTAGAAATTTGAAATAAATAAATATAGAGACAAGTGTAGGCTTAGATGTGTGTGAAAATGGCCAAATATACACAAGTGGGTCAGTGTAAAAAACATGTATAATACAAAACACAAATGTGTTTTCTACTAAAATATTATGTCTACGTAATGCCCTAATTTGATGTGCATATGCTATGTGAATTCACACATATATACAATTAAAATAATAAATTTAAGCATGTAACTTCACATAATAGATAGGGTGTAATAATTCCTATGATCATACTTTAATTTTTATTTAGTGTAATATATTCACACTGATATACTAGACATTGACTAGTTGGCATTGGTAATTTATTACAGGTACATCAGATTTATAAACATCAAAGTGTGGGTGGGGTCTCTCCCAAGAATCAAAATGTTTATTCCTTATTTCCATAAGGTAAGTGTAGGTATTTTCTTAAATTTTGTTTCTAATTTGACACACACATGAGTTAACATATACACATCAAAGTGGGGAATTATTTAGACAGCTAGTTTTGGTTCAAGGATAACTATTGTAATTTTTTTATTCTCAATTTTTTATTATGGATAAATTTTTGTAATAAGGTACTTATTAATATTTTACATGTATTTTCACTCTCTTTATTTCTTCTCCATTTGTCCATGCTATCCCTCCTTTACTTTATATTCTCTGTCATCTATGTGGACTTATGTTGGGGATTCTCTTCTATGTTCTTCTTCTACCCATCTAATACTATTTTTTATTTAAGATGTTATCAATAATTAGTTTTTATCCCATAAATAATTCATGAACCATCAATTATGTCCCTTTAGTTTTTGTGGGCCCTTTCCCTCTTATCTTTTCCCCTTATTTTTTGCTTATGTGGGCCTTTTTTTATTACCCTTTCATTTCTTGTGTTAGATAGCCTTCCAATAGGTCCCTAATTGGAATTAGATATGCCTATATCTACAAAATATCATTGAGTAATTTCAATAAGAATGATCTAATATATGATCAAGATGAATCTAGTATTAGGGACACTACTAGGGATAAATTTATTCTCTTCAAGACTTTATAATGTTAATTATCTATTTACTTGGACCAAAATGAAGATGAGCTAATGTACATATAATTTAAATTTATTTATAGGAGTAAATATGAAGTCTTATATCTCATTTGTGTTTGGCTTACTCTTATATGCATGAGAATTGCATTGGATTTGATTCCATGCATGTAGGATATGTAGTTGCAAATCCTTGAGAGGTATTCCAAGCCATGCAACTTACATTTTTCAATTTTTGTTACCTAATTTTGTGAAGAATTAGTTCAAAAAGTGAAAAAGAAGATAAATAAAACATCTTGGCCAGTAAAATAAAAATTAGAGATCTAGAGTAGTTCAACATTAGTGTGTGCATCTATGTGATTGGTTTCATAAAATAAAAACTTGCAAGTACAAATTTATGGGAATAGATACAAAATTGGAAAGTGTTCAATTATATCTTATACACTATTGGAAAGTGTTCAATTATATCTTATACACTATTCACATATCTCTTATTATGTCATATAGATACTATAAAATTAGTTTCATTGAGAAATAAATCAATTTAGAAGAATTTGAAAAGAAATAAGAATACATATTAAATAATAGAGATAACATGATAATAAAAGGGACATGTTGAGAAATATAAATAACTTGAAAATTAGAAACATGTTGAGGAATAAAAAATACATGAGAAGTAGAAACATTTGATAAATTGAAAATTTTTAGAAGCAATATCATTGTGAAGAATGAGAGAAAAATTATGAACAATAACAGAAACATTAATATAAATAGAAACCTAAATAGGATTAGAATTATAATTAAAAAAATGACACTATGAGAAGGAAAATTTTTACATGCATCTTCTAAATACACATCTATATTTCTAAATATTTCATTAGAATTGTATAAGTGATATATTTTCTAATGTTTTCAATATTATTTACTATATATTTTTCTTCTAATTGATATTCTTAATTGAAATATTTATTTTCATCCCAATAATTATCTTGAGATCTGTTAACATCCTCATCATTATCATTATTAGTATTCAAGGAATTTTATAAACCGTAACTAGTACATGACAACATGAATAAAAATCCATATTATCCCCTATAGGTTATTTTACTTTTTTGTGTGAATTATAAAGGGATTATTTGACTGAGGAGAAGAACTCAGTTGTATGCATCTATTTCTAGATCCATATATTTCTATTGCATTATGCGAGGCCAACTCTTTTACCCTTAATAAAATTTTCTCTCCTATTAAAATTTTACTTTCCATAATCAAGAGGACTTACTTAAAGGATCCAACCCTAACTATACCCATGTCATTTATATATTTACTGATACATACTAAGGAAAAAGTTAATTCCTCTAACTGATCATCAATGTAATCATCACTATCCTAATCGTCATACATAATATCATAATAATCATTGTTTTCTATATCATTTTGAAAATAGATAGAATCCATATAATAAATTTTAACATCACAAAAAACACATATAAATAGAAAGACATTGAAAACATAACAATGTTTGGCATATTTTTTAGAATTTGATATGACATAGAGCTTAGGATCAAGAAAAATAATCAAAATAAACATAGGGTTAATGAAGCAAAATTATAAAATACAATTTATTAATAATATAATCTTTTATATTATTATCAAATTTAATTTTTTTTAGAATTATATTTTTGTTTTTGCATGAAAGATATTTCAAATTAAGTATCCACAATATAATTAAAATATATGTTTTAGTTTACATTATAATATATATTTTTTAATTTTGTTATAAATTATATTTTTATAATCATTTTTATTATTAGTTTTATATTAAATAATTACTTTAAATTAAACATCCATAATACACAAAATATAGTACATTATGTTTAATTAATTATGATATTTTAATGAGAAAACAAAGATATAGAAAAATCTTATCTCAATTATAATTTGGTTTTAAATTTATTTCCATTCCCTTACCTTGTATGCATGTGATGGAACTTATGTCCATGTGTTGAATATTTTCAACCACATATCTTTGAGGAAAACAAACAATATTTAAAATCATGTAATCAATTGGATGTCATAAGATATGAAAAAAGATGATAAACAAAAAATGTACAACATAAATATTTTAGATTTATGCATTCAAATCACTCCACCATAGAATTCTATTTAGAACTATGATAGATGTTCTAATGATTGATTTCATTCTTAAATGTACCCCTTCTCTATGTTTATATAACTTGTAAATTCAAATAAAATGACATTACCACCCATATTGATCTCCAATGGATGGGACTTAAAAAATGTAAAGGATAGGGAAATAAGGACAGTCAACTTAAACAGGGTCTAGAGATTAATATAAACACATGTTAAGCTATGGCATACATAATAATGAGAATTTTAGAAACATAGAAGTCAACAATAGAACCAATATTTCAAAATTTAGATCAAGTTTGCTATACATTAACAAATACACTAACATTCAAAGAATGAGAATATTAATGCTAAAAAATGGTTAAAGGGCCATTTTAAATCATTAAAAATTTTAGGTGTATGCAACTAAGAATACCTATAGGTATTTATTAGTCTCTAAATTATATGATCTTAGGATGATTATGTGCCAATTGATTAGTGGTTCAAAGTAGGCATTATTGTCTTCTTTTGTCAAACTATGATGGTATCTATCCCTTCTTCCAATTCCCTCAAGGTTTAAAATTCCCTCCCCTTAATTTATTGATGTTATTAAATTCTTATTTATAGCATCTAATTTTTTTTTGGAACTTTATGTCACCCTTTATGGAAAAGATGCACTTGCTTTCTTTGTCCTACATTTTTACCTTGTAGTCATTTGATGTTTGTTTGTGAACCGATAGGATCCTAATTTGAATTTAGTTTTTTGACAAGTATGTAAGCTTTTTAGTTTATTTGGACATATGAAATCAATTTATCATTCAAAATAATCAAATCAGAACTTTAAAACATCCTAGAGAAAATAAATCATTCATTAGAGAATTTATTAAATAACAAATGATTATGTTAAATATGTAGACAACAAGACAAAAATTTGCATGTTATTAGAACTTATAAAATCATCCATCAAATATTATCAAGAATAATAGTTCTTGTTAGATACCACTATGGAGGAACATCATCAAACTTTACATGAGAAATTCATCCACCCCTTGGGGGAGGGTGAGAAGAAAAGTGAGCCCCACTTCTAGACTAACTTATGATTTGATACCTCTTAGAAGGAGGAAGTTATAGATTGTGGGGTAGGTCCTTAATGATAACTCTATCTATGGTGTAAGGTAAAATCCCTAGAAGTAAAGTACCTCCTCTAAGTGGTAGAGGTCTAGAGCCATATTTTCTACTTTGGCTTGAATCTAAAAATAAACTAAAGAACTAACACCAAACTTTTCGTTAAATAAATGACATTCTATAGGCCTCATAATTAAAATTAGCATTACATATGGATTTTCATTGCTAAAAAAGAATAATAACACTAAATAATTACTACAAAAAGGTAATAGAAGATGGCAAATTATAAAATCCCTAAAGATAACCTGATGTGAAGAGAAAGGATTAGGGTGATAATGTGGAAATAATAAATTAATCTAACACCAGGTAATCTTTGCTTTTAGATAAAACCAAAATAGATGTATAAAGGATTATATATTCTTATAAGCCAAACAAAAGGGTTGGAAAATGCATAGGTGGAGAAACACCTCTTTGAGGGAGAGTCCTTGGTAAATTAAACACCATTAAAAAACAGCCAACTTGGGTTCTAGGCCAGGGTGCCGCACATGTTATAGACAGGTGAGCCAAGTCCTAGGAGATAACTGGTGTTTAGATGGAATACACAGTGAGTTAGATCATGTATTAGTAAAGAAAACTTGAATAATCATAAAGAACATAACTAACTAAGATAACACTTTCATGTGGTTTTTCAAATGAAATTTAAAAACTATTGAAAGAAGGAATATAATAAAAAACCTTCCCAAGAGCATGCCACCTCCAAATGTAGTTCAATAATGTGCTTGTCCCCTAATTTGGTGCTCCAAGTCTTTAGAAATGATGAGTGGCTTGTTATTTCACCATATTTCAATGCACCAATGAAACTAGAATCATGATATTGATCAAATCTATGACAATAGTGAAGTTGTCCTTATGAAAATTAATCATAATAACACTACACAAAGAAGGCTTATGAAGATAGTTTTGCATAATAAGTTTTAACGAAAGAAGATTTAAAATATGAGTGATAACCCTTGTATTTATATATTTTTGGTAATGATCAAAATCAAACATGACCATCCATCTTGAGATCAAAATGTGTGGCCATGAATCAATTTAATTTTGGAAGCTCAATTCATAAATATCTCCATTAATATTTGGAAGAATGAATAATTAATGTGGAATGGGAAGGTTTATATTAGATATTTATTCCATTTATTCTTATGGATACCACCCCATTATTTATGTAACCAAACGATGCAAATATTAGAAATAAATTTCCAATCAATAGATATTCAATATCTTCCATGGATTGTCCACTTAAGCTTTGCATTTGGATTAATTTGTTTAAGTTTAATTAATTTTCTACATTTTTTTGAAATTGGTTGCTCACTTAATCAAACTAGTCAAAATATCTATTTATTGGGTTATAGTTTTATTAGATTATAATTAAAAGGTGTCAATTGCATATAGACTAATATCCTAGTTAGGACATTATTGACATAAAATAATACATGCACATCCCATGTGCTTCTAAATTAGGATAATTTAGTGGTTTAGATCATCAAATTACATTTTCATCATTTTGACTTGAAATGATTTGAGAAAAGTTAATAATCACATAAAATGCATTACCCTATTCAAGGATACATTAGCCTAAATCAATACTTGTATATGACAAGCTTTAACCATTTAGTATATTTTAATGACTTTGGCACAAATTATGCTTTGTTACAAAATTTTGAGTAAGATTGACAATTTCAACACAATGGTATTAGGAATTAAATGTCTACATTTTTCCCCTATTTTAGAATGTGTGGCAAGACATTTGGTCAAAGCAACAGATTTTCAAATAATACAAGTTGTCAAGAAGAAGTTGGATATCGATATCAAGATAAGTTGCATACTTTAGAAACTACCAAAATGAGGAAAAAAGATGTAGAGCTCAAAATTAGAATAAAAAGGAGAGTATTACTCCAATGAAATTTAAATAATTATGTGCCCCATTAGAGAATATTTTATTGGTGTATAAAATTATTTTTCCTTAGCAAGGATAATTTTTATCACTGATAATTAATTTGGCCCTAGTAGGGATAAGTGGATCAATGATTGTTCTAGATGTTGTGCCCTAGGAAGGCCAATTAGCAAGGAAATCTTATAGATATAACCTATTACATATATTAAAATATGACTGGGCTCAAACATAGATGCAAGGATTTAATGATGAAAGCAACCACAAAATGTAAGGCACACATAGATGCATAAAGTGATGAAAGAGATGAATACAAGAATAAAGGTGGATGAGCTGACTTGAGATACATCATGTATTATAGTTCCATTTACATAGTCTAGATGGACCTCAAGACAATGTATTTCACCTCGAAATAGGAGAAAATGAAGTGAGGAATGAAAAATAAAATAAAATGAAACACTATTTGATTAGATTTATGATGTTTTCCAAGAGATGCATGTATAACATAGAGTCTCATATTAGGTTCATTAGTACATTAAAATATGATATTTGGATCTTCATTAAATTTTGAACTGAGAATCCAAAGCACTTGGTGCTTACTATAAAAAAGGTAATTATGCATCATAAGTATGAATAACCTATAATTATATTGTATTTTGATTGTGATGAATCGATTAAAATGTGAATATTTATAACTAAAGATAATGATAAAACTACCAATACCAAAGTTACAATGATTTACATGTAAACAAAAATAAAATTAATACAAATATAAAAACACTACACAAATGTAACCTAACTTAAAATCAAGATATGAACAATCAAGATTTAAGTAGGAACAAGAATTTACAAAAGCAAAGAAAGAACAACTTAATAAAGAACATCAAAACAAGATATGAATAATCAAGATCTATGTCTATGATTAGTATGTTCATGAAAAACAAAACAAAATAACAAGCCAAATATAACTATAAGAAAATCAAGCCTAACTAGACGAAAAGTGGTTATATAACGTATTTGAACTCAAAAGAATAACACATCACAAGATAAAATAGTAATACAAAATACCAAAGTGAAGGAACTAGTAACAATAAATAAATAACAAAGGACAAAATAGAAAGAAAAAATTAACAAAAGGAGAGTCAAGAAATCACAACAAAATAACAATAAAAATAAAATAAACACACAAAAATAAGAGTTAGTCACAATGTTAGTAAGGAAAAAACATTTATTTGTGCACTTTTGATAGAGGAATTACTCTCTATAGCAAGATGATAAGAATACATGAGACATAGATGTGCACGTCTGATACAGAAACAACACAAAATAAAATGGGGAAAAAAAAGAAAATGAAGGGGTGGCCAAGCTAACATTAGACATATGAGACAAGTGGATGTTGCCTACATAGTTCTGTGGATGTGAGATCGAACATTAGGACAAATGTAGTTCTCCCATGAAATGGGATGGAAAAAAGTGATGATAATAAAATATGGTGGATGTTCTAGAGGAAATAAGGAAATGGACTCACAAAATGGTGAGAGCATTCAAATGATTACTTGCAAACTGACAAGATCATGGAACTAGAATAGAAAAAAGTGCAAAATAATATTTATATTTGTTTTGTTAATCATTTTGAATTATTTTTGTGTTTTCTAGATAAGAAAAATAAATGAAATATTAAATAAAGGTCTAAGCAACTACCTAGCCAAGGAGATGTGCATCCACATGTAAGTGTTCAAACAATAACTGACCCGGCTATAATGGGGATAATTAAATAATGGCATAGTGAACCAACTAATTAATGAGATACACGTCAAAAATTATAACTTATAATAATAGGTAAAGATGGATATAATGGTCCATTCTCATAAATTGGTGAGAGTAAGATCCTGTTAAGGCAACAATGCCTCCCAAATAGTATAAAAATAACAGTACAATAGTATATAGTGATAGATAGATTTGAAAAACTATTCAACAGGTAAAAACCATGTGTTGATGTATTTATGTTAACTTGTATATAACACGAATCTACAAAATATGGTTCAAGATAAACTAATTTGTATAACTAGCATTTATTGTGTCTTGAATGCCTATGAGTCATAATCAAGATCATAATTTGTCAAGGGATAAAATTGTCTGGGTTACAATAGTCTAAGATATGAAAACAATGTGGTTCTAAAGAGAATGGTATATGATTAAAAAAATGAATATGGTCCAAAATAAGATGGTCTAAGGTGGGATAAAAATAGTCGCGATGGTATATAAATGATCCAGAGTACCAATTGTCCAAAGTTTTCACTGTCTAGAGTCAAACAAAATAATGTTTCTCGTAAGAATAGTCTAGCATAGGTCAAAATGAATATGGTCTAAGATAGGATGGTCTAGGATATAATAGTGAGATAAAATGACTTCAACACAATTTTCCACCAATTAATGGGTCTTATAGATAATGGTTAAAAATTTTTTCAAGCATAAAATTGCTTTAGATGTACAATATTCATGGGCTTTAAAAGATCTTCACCATATGTAGTAGCTTACCATTTTTATTGCATTCAATATTTGTGTTCTTATCATTCTCTTTCAAGACTAAATCACCAATTTTAAACTCTTGAGGGAGAATGAATTTATTCTACCTTCCATGTAATCTATTCTTATAGGCTTGTAAGTTATTTAGGGTAGAAAAACACTATTCATCAAGACTTTCTAGTTCTTGTAACCTAGAAACTCTATAATCTCTATCATCTTTAATATTCTCCAAGGACACTCATAATGAAGGCAACTCGATCTCAATCAGGATAATATATTTTATGCCATAAATGAGGGAATGTGGAGTGGGTCCTATGGTGGTTTTATGACTAGTGCAATAGGCCCAAAGGGTAGGAAAATTTTATGGGTGCCAATTATGACCAACATCATTCACAATATTGTTAAGTGTGGTAATAATGGCTTTGTTCAACACCTTGGCTTATCCATTGCCTTGGGGATTATATAGTGTGGATTTCTTGTGCTTGATTTTGAATTTTGCACAAAGAGTTTTATCATCTTAATTTAAAAATGATCCACCATTATCAGATATAAGACAATCTAGGATACCATTTTGAAAAATGATATGGTAATGTATGAACATGGCAATCTACTTCCTAGCAACATAAGTGAGAGGAATGTGCTCAATTCACATAGTAAAATACTTGGTAGTAGTGAAAATATGTTTATAGCCATTAGAATATGTGGTGTTAATTTTTTAGATGAGATTTTGGCCCGATGTAGAAAATAGACATGGTGTAGTAATTGGCTATAATGGAAAACAAGATGCATGTATCAAATTACCATGTTGTTGATAAACAACATACTTCATTACATAATTGCAAACATTTGTCTCCATTATGGGCTAAAAGTAACCTATTCTAAAACAATTTTTATCTAAGACCACATTGTTGGTATGGGGCCCACATGTTCCTTCATGAAACTCCTTAATTGATAACTTGGATTCTTCTGAAGATAAATAACAAAGTAGCATTCCATCATATCCTTTATGACCAAACATGTTTCTAAGGAGAGTATAATATGATATATGATGAAGGAAAAGTTTTTGATGATTATTGGAAAGGTTAGGTGGAAAACATAGTCATGAAAATAATATAAATGTCTTGAAACTAAGGTAGTTTAGTGGGCAATTAGGACTAGAAATGGTGCATACCCTTCTAAATCTGGAAAAACATGGGCGGGCTATAAAAGATTTTCAATGAGAAACATATACTCTTTAACACTACTATAAATTTGTAGCATGGACCTAATTATTTTATTACATTGGGAGATATGTTATTTCCCTATGGTACTTTTTCAAACTATAAGGATTTGAAATAAGCCTTGAGATTATCCATTATGAGATTGTAGGGTAAAAACTTGTCATCTCTAGTCTAATAATGATATATGGTTTGATTAATAATCAACTAGGAATCCCCACAGACCATTAAATGTTGGATATCCCATTGTAGGTCAAGATGGAGTCCTGTAATAAGTGATTCATACTCAGTCATATTATTGGCATAATGAAAATTGATACGAAATGACTTAGGAATCAAATCCCCTTACAATGTAATAAAAAAATGGATCTAGATATGAAATAAGTAAAGGAAACGTCAAAGTATAGCTTACATTACTCAAGTTCATGAAAAACTTCTCTACTATAATAATATAATCATTTGGAAAGTTGAATTTCAGTTGTTGAGTGTCTATAATAGGAGCTTCAAAATTTTGATCAACAATAACCTGCCCCATGATAGATTTTTGATTTTGATAATCAATATCAAATTCACTTAAGTGAATGACCCATGTACCCATGTTGCCTATGATATTTTATTTGGGTAATAATTTTTTTAAAGGGTCCACTTTATCTATAATAATAATTGTGTTCAGCATATAGTGTCATAACTTTTGCGATGCAAACACCATAGCTAAATACACCTTCTAAATAGGTGTATAATTATTCTCATAAGAAACTAGTCTATGGATCAAATAACAAATTTCATGTTTTATACCTTGATCATCATGTTTGTCTAAGATTTCCCCTAGTGCATGCTCAATTGATAAAATATAAAGGAATAATGGTTATCCAGGTGTTGGCAGTCTCAAGACTAATGGGTTGGCCAAATATGTTGTGATCTTTGAAAATTATAATTGACACTCATGATCCCATTATAACATGAAATCTTTCATCAAGATATGTGTAAATAAGTGGCACTTATGTGCTAGTTATGAAATGAACCTACGAATAGACTAGATCTTTCCTTACAAGATTCATATTTGTTTAATATTTGAAGGTGGAGGCATTTAAACAATAGCCTTGACCTTAGTAGGGTCTACTTAGATCCATCTTTTAGATAGAATAAAACCTAAAAATTTAATATAATTTACACTAAACACACACTTTTTAGGATTCAGATGGACTTTATAGTCAAGAAGTCTCTCAAAGATTTTATTTAGAATGTCAAAATGTCTAGCACAGGTTCTTGACTTAACTAGAATGTCATCAATTTAATATTTAATAATATCATTAATCATGGCTTATAAGATGATAATCATAGCATGTTGATAAGTGGAATAAAGTTATTTAATCTAAATGGTATGATTTGATGTTCCCCAAGACATGGTGAATACAATTTTGTGTTAGTCTTCTTGAGCTATCTTGATATGATTGTATCTAGAAAATACATCCATAAGGGATAGCATCTCATACCCATTATAAGAATCATTAATCATGTCAATGTTAGGTAGAAAAAAGTTATCTTTTGGGTACACTTTTTTGATATATCTAAAATTATGAAAAATATGTATGCCTTGTAGATTTTTGCTGACTAGAACTATGTTTGATATCCATTCAAAATAGTCTAATGGTCTAATGAAGCTTGATCCTAATAATTTATGTAGCTCTTATTTACCAAAAGGTTGATTCATGGATGCATCTTACTATATTTGGATTTGTCACTAACCAAGAAGGGTTATTTTAGATTTTCATTTGTGTACTAGCTCAATGGTTTTGGGTGTAGTATTTACTCCTATTTTATTTCCCTAGAGGCATTTTAGATCCATTTTAGGAGGTTAATATAAATGAAAATTGATGGCTCCACTACTAATTAATGATATTATTATGAGTCTAGTATATGAGCATGTTTTTGTGGTCTAAGAGGCCCTTGGGTCCTTTAATTTAGGGTTATAATATGTGAGCAATTTTATGGCTCCTCCCTGGTACTATGGTTGGAGGTCCTATTCTCAAAGGGGTGGTTGATGGCCACTATTTTTGGAATCCTCATTGAAGACAACTTGGTTGATGGTGTCATATTAGTGGTTTTCTTTTTTTGATAATATTTTGGTTATGAGTTGCAACTGAAGGGTTGTATATGGGAAGGGATCACTTTAAAGCTTGGTGTTATGTAGTAGACTGATGCAGTTTGTCCCTTTGGTTCTAGTTGTTTATCTCTGAGATCCAATGTTGAACCTTCTAGGTGAGATTCAGGTTTTGGAAACTTGTATATTATCTATTTTTAGGAATTGATAAAAACCACTTACTTTTTAATTTGACCCAAGCTTGTAATTCTTGTTTTATGCATTTAGTTGGGTCAACTTATTATCATTGAAGCTAATGGTTCTCCAAGACATTCCTTTGATGAGATAGGTTCATTTTATTTGTGTGATTTCTTTACCCATTGAAATAATTTTATGTTATGAGTAAGTTGTAATAAATTTTGTAGATAAGTGTCGACTCTTCACTGATTATTCTTGCCTTTGTATTGGGGCCATAGTCTTTAGTTAGTTTTTTTTATTTTTATTTATGTTATTAGTAAAGGTATTTATTATGAGCTAATATTGATTTTTTTTCCCTTTTAAATATAATATTTTGGATCTTTTTGAAACCTTCATTTTTATTTTTACTAAATAGAAAATGTTGATTAAAGTTTGAGCTCCAAGTATAAAGGAGATAAGTGTAAGTTGTGAAGAAAATATTATAAGAGAGTTTTGAAAAATAAATCAATAAGATGAATTGAATGTCAAGTAAAATAAAATGTTAGAGTCATTTTGGAGCCCTTTTTCATGTTTTCATCGATCTAGTTAATTTAGTTGAAATTATAATTCTCACTGGAATCTTAAAATCTTGATAAATAATTTAATATATTCAATTTTTGCTGAAACATTATTATTTTTTAATAATTTGAAAGGTCTATTGAGTGTTTTCCAAAAAATTATATTTATTTATAAATTAAAATTCAATAACCATTATAGAAAAGGTGGTAAGATATCTTTATTACCTTAATTTTAATCAATAATTAAAATCTCTAACTAGCCAATGATGAACATGCATAGCTTTGATT
This sequence comes from Torreya grandis, assembly GCA_037957365.1. NCBI lineage: Eukaryota > Viridiplantae > Streptophyta > Pinopsida > Cupressales > Taxaceae > Torreya > Torreya grandis. The sequence continues at coordinate 2,901,805 of JARHVA010001748.1, forward strand.
AAATATATGAATAGGTAAGTCCAATGTAAATTATTGAAGGTAGTAAAAATTTAAGAAAATAGAAAGATGTGAGGATAAAAATATTAAAGTGGCAAATAAAAAAATGTGGATAAATCAATGTAGAGGACTTTGTGTGATATCCCATGACAAAAATATAAAACACTCAAATGTATAAATGATAGAAACAAATTAATAACTATCTAAGAGAAGACTAACATTTGATATCTATATAATCATACAAATAATTCCAAATATCTCATACAAACATCTCCCACTTTTTGAAGACTCATGTTGATTGTGATAAAAATTTTGATGTCAAAAAATAAAGTATCCATAGTCTTAGTGATAATGATGAATACATACCTATAACATGCATTTTTAAATTCAAAAAATAAAAAATTTAAGTGTCATAATGTTATGTCTCCTTTAGTCCTCAATGTTTGATAACATATTTGTGTGTTTCCACTTAGTTCATTGAAATGCACATTGACTAGCTCAATTTTGTTCCCACTCATAGAATGTTGATGCCAATTTTACAAATATCATGTCAAATCCATACTTCATATGCACATTCTGATGAATTAACCTTGATTGGAACATGTGATAAGGTTAAAATTATCAAGAAGTTAAAATTTTTTTCCATACCACTTAAGTTCTATGAAAGTTATTTTAAACCCCATTTCAAAATTTTGACCCATTTTTACAAACACATGCTTTCAAATTATTATTTTTATAAAAGCCAATCAAAATTTATGTGTAGGGTTGTATATTATTTTAGTTGTATATTGTATATATGAAGTCTATTTTGACTTTCATTCAAAATATTGTAAATCTCTTCTAACAAATTAGCACATGATAAATATTATTTCATTTTCTAGTAATAAAATGTCATGGGAAAATATTTCAAAGTATATCCATTCTTAAATAGATGTATAAATAAATGAATGGAAAAAACTTTGAAAATAGTGTGGTATGACCCAACAATACATCTTCATTTCCATTCAATTAGATAGGTAAAGATATCAATTGATTAGATCAGGACACAAATATAAAACAAACCCTTCCAAAGGCAACGGAGATTTTTTTTTAAAGGAACAAACTCAAAGACTTTTCAAAATTTCACAATAAAGTTCTTAAAATAAATGTGATATGGCTAGATAGTACATGGTCATTTTCATAAGATTGAAATAATTGAACTGACTATTAATAGGCCATATTAGGATAAGTAAACACTTGCATCACATCATAGAAGGGAATCCACAAGCTTGATAAAATATTGGCCATCAAAATTTTTGGAGTTCTCATGCATTCTAGCAGGAAAATTTAATTTTGTAGTCGAATCCATAACTTAAATGGGCTTAATTTTAACACGTCTAAATATGTTTTAAATTTTATTTATGATGTTATATTATAAATTCAAATTATTTTATTTTTTAACTACATGTAATAAATTATATTATTTTATTTTCCATAAATTTATTTTAATTATAATTTCTAACCACATTTCTAGTTTTTTTTAAAAAGCTATAAATAAGATCTTTATTTGTAAAGTAATTTAAGACTATATATATATATATATATATATATATATATATATATATATATATATATATATATATATATATATATATATATATATATATATATATATTAGTGAACAAAGAGGAGAGAATTTGTGATCTTTCGTAAATATTGATATATGGAAAATTGACTTAGCTTTGTACCTTTTTTTTCATGACCAAAGATCATTATTATTATGTTTAGTGACTTATTAAATTTTTTTTCTTCTTTATATTAAATGTTTATTATTAAAATTTCAATAATATTAATTATTTAAAACATACAAGAATGATTGAAATATGAATTTGTTCTTTCTTTGTCTCTCTCTCTCACACACACATATTCTCTCCTTCCTCTCTCTCTCTCTCTCTCTATATATATATATATATATATATATATATATATATATATATATATAAGCCCTCACATATATAAATTTAATCCCAATATACTTTAGATATTATTTCTCCATCTTTAATTATTTTTAATAAGTGAAACCTTCTATAATAATATAAGAGGGACTTCTTCCCTTTTAATGTTGACATATTTCTCATTTTCTCTTGTACAAAATAATTGTCAAGCATAACCACTTCTATTTTTCCATCTAGTTAGTTGGGGTTAATTCCATAATTAATAATGTGGCTATATATACCAGCCATTTAATAAGTTTATACATTATATATAGTTGTACATTTGATATGTCATCCCAAATAGGTTACATAGCTTCACCTATCTCAATACATGACACATGGTCCTTAGATAGAAAATTTAAACTCATGGAATAGCACCATCAAGTAAAACATAAAGATATATACCATTAGATTATTCACCAAATACTTAAGTCTATCATGATTTCTAAAAATAATAAACGTATTCAGAAGAAAATATTATATATTACCTAAACCATATTGAGAACCTCCCTCTCTATTATTCTACAATTTTTATCAATGTTAAATAAATTCCTACTTATAACTTATAGGATGATCATTTTCCCCTCAACTAAGCTATGCAAATATTTCTCTCAAAATAGTTTCAGATGCATTAGTATGCACATAAATTAGAATATTTCATTTTGAAAATTGTAGAATCGGTGCATTGTCCAATTACCACTTCAATAATTTAAATGTCTCATATTGTGCTTTGGTATACTTAAATAGAATGTATTTACTTCAAAAATTTTACATAGGAATTAAAATATGTGAAAAACTATGTAGAAACTTAATATGGTATTTACAATGTCATAAGAATGCACACACTTCTTATACATGTGTGATGCCTACTGTTAACTTTCTAGGGTCAACTAACATGCTTTATTTTTAAATGACATGTTCCAAAAAAGTACAAAATGATATTTAAACTACACATTTATTTATTTTCAAGGATGTATAAATTTTCCTAAAAATATAAAACATCATGATAAAACTAAGGTAGTGATCCTCAACAAATCCATAAACACTCCATCCATCTATATACACATGTACAAACTTATGTATGAATAGCTCAATGCTTTCAACAACAATTCATGAGAACATAGATTACATATTATTTAATTCAAATAACATCATATTGTATGTGTATAACTAACACTATGTGGAAAACATGATCTTCAACTTATCTTCATAGATAGTTCATAATTGATGACAAATTTAAAATACATCATTGAATATGTATATGTATTATCCATGTACTACTTCCAACACTTATTATATGAATGTTGTTAGGAATAGATCATGTGAATAATTTACTATATGATAGTCCCCACATATCTTGATCCATCTATCCTTGATGCTTACCATCATAAGAGACACCCAATGAGATTCTTCCTCTAGATATATTTTGCCAATGTCAACCATCTTATCTATCTATTCCTTTATATTTTATAAAAAGTTTAGGTTGATTGTATATGGCCTATTCATTAAATATTACAAATATTAAAAAAAACATGATGGCCATTTTCCAAAAGGATTCATGTAGTCCTTTAATCTCATGGTAATTCTATAAAAACAAGTCCTTGAATTTATGGATGAGTTATATAATCTGCAAAAACTATGCATTCATCTAATAGTCTCCAAATTTAGCCATCCAAGGACGTTCTTTGATTCCAAAATTTTCATATGGAGAATTTGTAATGGATGAAATTGGTAATTATATTTATATGAATATTTTAACACTATTTCCTTAGTGATAGTCTTCACATTTAGATCTTCTATTTCTTCATCTACTCATTTTCTTCTCACAACCTTAGATAAATTTCGATGACTTGGCTTCTAGATGTGCAAATCTTCCATTTCTTGAGCATAACTTAAATTATATGATTATGTATTAGAATAAATCAAACATTATTGATCTATTTATGTTTGGAACTTTTAATTTGATGGAAACTTCTTTTCTGTAGGTTCTAGTGTTGGTGTAGTGATTATATCACCGAATGGAAAAAAAACATTTCCCTTATCCTAAAAACATATAACTAAAAATATTAATAACATAACTAAGTCCAAAGAATTTCATGTAGGCCTCAAAATACTATAACAAATGAGGATCAAAATTTTAATAGTGGAATGGGATGTTGAGTTCGTTATCTTACAAATCAAAAACTAATTCCAAGTAAAAAATGATCACTTGGACATTACAGAAATAGAGTTTTAGACTATAAGTATAATATTGAATCCATTTTCAAAGTTATTATTTTGTGGGATAATATTTATAAAGAATATGACTTGAAGTCTCCACTTCAATGATTATTCCTTATCCTAATATTGGTGAGGATAAGAATACCATTGAGATGTTGTTTCACCCTAGCATTCCTAAAAATTTTTAAAATTGGCAAGTATTCAATGATGATCATTGGATCATTGTATTCCCTGAGAAGATAGATAATATCAAAAACCCTTATTTTTAAGAAAGTGTTTAGCTTGTAGAAAATTTACATCACAAGTTGATGAAGAATGAATTGATAGTTAATATAATGAAGATGGTGTGATTTGATTGAAGAGGAACAAGATTTTCAGAGGCCTAGTTTCATTAAAATAACTATTTGATTAACATGATACATTTATCAAGTAAAAATGTAAAAGGATTCTCTTAGTTCAGATGATTATGAAGAGGTAAAGGTTGATTCCAAAGAATAACGTAGAATGATCAACATCAAAAAGTGTTCTCTTGAAAAATGTTGAAGGTTCATCTCATTTCTTAGAAATTATATTGATATACTTTCTTTATTTTTTAATTATTTTAAGTCATTTTAACCTTAATAAATGCAATGCAAGATTCTTCTCAAGCCTGATAGAAACCATTTTAAATAAAAATAAAGGAATTATAAATAAAAATTAACAAGAATATTCTTTTGAACATGTTTGGAAAATTTTAAATGCGAGAATTATGTTTCCCATTTATCAATCTATGTGGGTGGATAACATTTTCTTTTAGTGCAATAAAAATGGTGAAATAAGAATTCATATTCATTGTATGACTTCTAATCAAGCATAATTAAATATAATTACCCACTACCTATCATGGACATGTGTTGCAAAAGAAAACCACCTAAGAAACTACATTTAAAACCCCATGGGCTACATTTTCATACAAGAATATGAAATTTGATATCATTAATATTGGTCAAACCCTAAAAAGAGAAATGAATCTAGATTTCCATGTTTTTAAATTCAAGATGATAGTAGTTTACCTAGATGAGTTGACAATGTTTTTGAAAAGGCATGAAAACCATTATGGACATTTGGAGAAAGCTTTTGAAAGGGAAAATTTCATGATATCTCCTTAAATCCTAATAATTCTATCTTTTAAGGTCATAGAAGGAAAGTTACTATGTCACATAGTATATAAATAATGCACAAATATTGATCTAGAAAGAGTTAAGGCTATTCAAATTTTCTTTCTCCAAATAAGAAAACATGGAATTCACTCCTTAAAAAAGAGAACATTTCATTTGGTTTTGTGCCTAACTTTGGAATGATTTCAAGTAGATTAAAGATGGAAAGGATGATTTTCAAGAGATGATATTTTTAATTTTCAAAGCATTAAAAATATTTTAGAATCGATAGATACTCATCAACATTATTTTTACCATTTTAGTTTATGAAAACAATGATGGGATAGAAATACCTATCCTTTTATAAATTGTATGCTAAAATAATATGAATTAAAATATTTTAAAGTAAAAAACCATGTGTATGTAGTGTTCATGGAAGTGAATAATTTTATGTATGATATTTTGAACTACCACCCAATAATAATTAATGTATAAGATCTTCTATTTCTATATGTATATATTTTATCAATGTATTTGGTGTTATGTAGAATAAAGGTGATTTCAAGAGCTACACCTATTTTTTGGAAATCTGAACTAAGGATATTTATGTTTTTAATTTTATTTTTTAATTTTTGATCTATAACAATTTTTTTATAATGTTAATAGATCCAAGTAGAATATTGATGGATCAAAAATTCAACTTAAAATAATTATCCCTATCTATAAACTCTTTCTTTTATTTAGTTTATATACTTATATTAAATTATTAGGTTGTTGTGTTTTTATCCATGTTTATCTTAGCTTTTACTATCTTTACATGCCACTATATCCATAGTTAAATACATGTTAGTTGAAACCTTTAGTTTAGATACCTCTTGGTTACTACCTAATATACTTTATTTGAATTTGGTTTACCTCATTTAAATATTTTATCTACGTCTTCTTTGTTTTTAGTATTTTATATAAGCTTCCTAATTATATCTTGATTTCATTTTTAAAAACAAAATTTGATATATTCTCCACAAAAAAAATTAGCACAACTAATTATATATATAGTAGATCTATTACAATATTCTTTTTTTTTAATATATATTTAAAATTACTTATATTTCTAATCACAATTTCCCAACATATAACTCCCTCCAACCTTTTTAATATTTCACTCCACATACACATAACACACATAGATGTGATGTTTTGATTTAATTTTTAAATAATAGTTAGGCACATATTATTAAAAAAACCAATTTAATTTTCCTTTCATGAAACTCTAAAGCACATAGAAAATTAAAATTAAACTCCCCACAAAAAACTAATATTACAAGTAAGCTAGAAAAACATTAAAAATGGAAACCAATTTTTTGGGGTAATTGATTCATTATAACTAACAAAATTTTAATGTTTCTTTCATTTTTCGTAGGAAACTTTCACATTATTTTAAATTGACTCTCTCCTATTCTAATACCAAATATTATTTTTGGACATAGACTTTATACATTTTTATTGCACAAATACTTTACAGATTAATAGTAAATACATGAAACACAATAATTTTATGTATTGGTAGAGTATTTATACAAATAGGTATGTCATATTATTGATAATATATGCTTATCGTATCTCTCTTAATCATGCTCTATATTTTATCCTCGTAAAAAATTAAATGAAGAAACTGATCATACTCATTATAATAAGTTTAATAGATAAATCTATATAAGTAACTTAATTATATGTAATATTAATTTAAATTTCCTAACATTTTTAGATGTTAAGCTAACTATGCCCTACCTTGTACAAAACAAACTAGCCAAGCATGATACAAAGAAATTTTTGTTATATTTTTTTTTTTAAAAATTAAAATTTTCTGTTTAAAACAAAAAAACAAACATCAAGTCATAATATAGATATCCTTATTTTTGATTCCATCGCTAATTATTTTCAATTCTTCAAATATATTCATATGATTGTAATTACATCCACTAGTAATGTACATGTCATTTTTTTTTTAAAAATGGAGAGATATTGAATTGAAGGAGACCTACACAATTGAAGATAATTAAATTAAAATTTCCAATGTAACTAATTAATGTTAATTTGTGGTAAATTATAACCAATTTTACTCTTAGTTGAGCTATTCAAGTAAGTTATTCCATCAAACATATGATATATGATAATAAAACTCCATAAAAGTAACTATATTATATTAAGGTTTGATTATCTTCAATTGCATATTTTATTCAAGTAATTAAATAATTGATTCAATTGAGTGAACAAATAAGGATAATCAAGACTTACACACCAACTTAAAACTAAATAGTTTAGATTGGATCTTGAATCCTCTCAATTAAATCTAATTTTATGTATAGTCAACCCAACATATTATATAGCTCAATTAAATATGTAATTAAGATTAATAAAACTCAAAAATTAATTGATGACCATTTTAGAAGGATGTAAATATATAAAAGGTATTATGTCCCAAGCCAAATTATGGATCAACAAAATTATAGATATTATAAAAAAAGGAAAAAAAATTGCAACAAATTATACATAATCGAATAATTAAATCAATGAAGTGAAAAATGTGTGTAGTTGAGCCCCCAAAAGCTCAATTATAACCATATTTCATACAATAGGGGTGGTTAATACTAAAAAACACAATTAAAACCAATCAAGAAACTTTTGGTCATGATTCACACCAACTTCTAGCCTTATTAAACTAATCAAGAATTAACTCAATTATATGCATAATTGAATAAAATTAATATACACAGGTATTAATTTAATCAATTAGAAAACATTACGCCTTACTAATATGACACATAGATTCAATCATCACGTAAATAGGATCAATCGAGCCATATGTACCTAGTTTATACCCATTAACATGAATTATGATTAACATTAATTTTTTTCATAATTAAGATAATTATTTAATTTGGTTAATAAAAAAATTGGGAATAATAAACTCTTTAAATAAAAAATTAAACTAATTACAATGAATAGGTAAATGATTAGCCCCACTAAGTGGCTTGACTAGACTAATCATATAACTAGTTCAATGGCATACACGATTAGAATTAATCAAACCTTATGAATGTAATCAAAATAAAAGAAAATAAATATAATTAAATTTTTTTGATTTAGAATAAAAATAGAATTAATCAATATTTTAAAACTTCACTGTAACAATTACCTTGAATTATGACTTGATTAACCCAAGTAACATAACATATTTAACTAATCAAATATTTAATCAAGAATAATTTTAAAACTTAAACCCTATTGAAAATGATTAACATAAATTTAGATTGGTTTCACCCCAACTACACACCTTATTGAAATTATCAAGCAATTAGGTCAATAAGGTGTCTGTGGTGATAATCGATCCTATCAAACCTCCATTTCCTTGAAAGTAAATAAAGAAAACATTTAAAGAGTGTATGCATATAAAATATTATCTTTATCAAAAACATTCATGTGTTTCCTCCTTTCATCAAAAACACCTTTGTCTCAAATTTATGCCATGTTCAACTTGGAACTTCTCATTCATTCGCTTCTAGATCGACCACTAAATTTCCCCATTGGGGTCATTCCTTTGGAATTTCAATGCATGATTTTTCCTTGAATGGTGTTTAATAATTTTCACTAGAATTACACCCACACTATATGATCATAAAGACTCATTAAAATTTAATATTATTAATTTGAGATAAAGGGAGATAAAATAAAATAATAATATGATGTACATCAAAATTAATGAGGCATAAAGTATTAACATTTTCAAGGTTTTCAAATTAATAAGTTGTAATTGAGAGTGAAATTTGGGTTGGTTGAGTTTAAATTCATGTCAATTGAATGTAATTAATTACTTAGGGATCGATTAGCTCTAATTATACATCAGATAGAATAATTTAATTTATAAATTCATAAAATGCTTTGAGATATAATTATCTGAAAATATCATGTCCCCTTAAGTTAATGAAGACATATGTAGACAATCAATACCACTAATACAACTATGTGTGATTAATATCAATTACAATTGGCTCAATTGGGTGCATGATTGGTGTGAATCAATCCTCGTGAACTTAATTGCAAAAAACTATCATGATTTATGAATCAATTTTACCCAATTCTACAACTAATTCAAACAATATATTACTTGATTTAATATATGATGATATTGGGGTCAATATATCCCCATTAAACTAAATATCATACTAAAAATATGAATTGACTATTAAAAATTTATAAAATCATTTTCAACTCTTCAAAGACTGAATTAATATTAGTGAGGGAAGTAAAACTAATGATTAGTAGTCTTTTATTTTGACTATATATCTAGATATATATTTTTTATTATTTGACAGTTATATTTTTTTTCGTGATTAGTTATGATTAGAGGACATTTTCATGTGCCTACGTATGTAGTCTAATACTATGTATTAAAATCTTACATGGATGTGATTTAATTTTTAGATTTGATTTATTTCACAATAGTCTATTTTATGTACATACATTCTGAGTACTTTATTATTTTGATGCAATCTTAGACTAACTGCCATTTTATTTAACTAAGGAGCTTCTAAGATTGTAACACCTTCACAAAGTGAAATAGAAGGAGAGTATCATAGGGGAGGTAGATGTAGATATCAACATTGGGGACAAAAAGAGTGACACCACGCTGTAATACACACAATTATACTTTTGCATGTAGAAATGAATTAAATGTGAATAGTATTCTATGGATGTCTTGTATGTTTAATTTTATGATTTGTCTCTATAGTTATTATATTGCATGTTTTGTATTTATTTTGGGTCAATTTCTTACCTCTTCATGGCATAACTAGTTGGAATTGATGTTCTTAAACTGACATAATTCATTAGTATTGATAATGTGAATTAGTTGTACAAACCTCTGTGAAACCTTCCAATGAACTAAAATTTGGGTTATTGATTTATAATTTTGATAGACTTATTTATATACATATTAGACCTATAGAGTATTAGGTGTTTATTAAACCATGTCTTTGTATTTAAGTTATGTAAAAATTTATTGGATTGATTTGTTTATCCTATTTATCCTATTTGAAGTAATGAAACCATATACTAGTCTATTTAACCATATGCAAAACATGAATGAGAGAGAGAAATAGGATAAAAATAAGGACAAAGTAATATTTAGGCATGGTGTAGGAAGGAATAGGAGAATTTTCAAGGACTAACAAAATTTTATTTGAAACAACAAACATTGAATTAATTAACAAAGTAGGGTTATCAATTTGAGAATATAAATTTGCAATGTTTTTGGAATATTTATATACGGAATGAATTCATGTTTAATTGATTTTTTTTAACTCCATTCTTACATGGGTAATTTTTAAAAACATTTGAATGTATATCTTATTATTCCCTTGAATGTTGGGTCATAACCTCAATAGACCTGGGGATGAAACTCATTTCCATCCAAAGTTCTATAGAAGTGATATTAGATCCTTCTATAATGATTAAAATCCATCTTGATTAATAATCTTCCTAATAATAAATACAAAAGTTCATCTATTTTCATTTGCAGGACAAAATATTAGAGGTAAAAAAGGATTTCCTATTGATGGTTTTTGGTTATTATATGTTTAGCTCATTTACTTATAGGGAATAAAAATCTAGCCATGCCTTTGTGAAACGGGAATAAACCTAGTCAATTTTTTTATTTAACTTTGGACCTATAGTTAAGTTAGCGCCTATGTATGTATTGTTTTGATTTATATTTCCTGTGGACTTGGAATTTTCTTTTAGAACTATCAATTTACAACTATATGTACTAGGTTACGTCAACATGGGTTTATTCATGTGAAAATGGCATGCTGATATTAGCCATACCCTCATACCCAAACAATCAATGTATATTAGAATGAGAAAATATACAGTACTATCTGTTATATGTTTGGCATGTATAATGTGAGTCTTGAGTACATTTTTTTGATTGATAGTCTCATAGTACTTACATGAGATATAGATGTATAAAAATAATAGAGTAGTAGAGTCATGTGTTTGTGCCTCTGTGTGTGTATGTGTAACACACACACACACACACACACACACACACACACTCACACACACACACACACACACACACACACACACACACACACACACACACACAACACACACACACACACACACACACACACACACACACACACACACACACACACACACACACACACACACACACACACACACACACACACACACACACACACACACACACACACACACACACATGATTATGTGCCTAAACCTGAGATAATATTATCTGTTACACCTAACTAAGCTTAGATACTTAATTAGTAGGGGATGCATGCACAAGTATAGGTAAACAATAGAAGGGTTTTAAACTGACTTATATGGTATTAGCATATTTTTTAATTAGACATCTCAATTAAATTATATTATATTTTAAAATGAAATAGAGATATTTGTGATCTTAAATGATTTTATATATGCTAAAACATACCTACATATACTCATATTTTATCTATAATGGATCTTTTTAAAGTAATGTAACCATATATATATATATATATATATTTCATTACTTCCAAAAGATCCCTTATAGAAAAAATATGAGTATGTGTAGGTATGTTTTAGATTATATAAAACCATTTAAGATCCCAAATCTCTCTATTTAATTTTAAAATATAGTATAATTTAATTGAGATATCTAATTTAAAAATATGCTAATACCATATAAGACAATCCACAAACATTCTATCATTTACCTATAATTGTGCATGCATTCTGTACATATATATGGGAATATGTATATTTATACATAGTTTGGGGCAAAGCATATACAATAGTGAAAAATAAAGATATATTCTATTTAGTAATTATCACATAGTCAATAAGGGCTAAACAATTATAGGAATGACCCTTTTTCAATCTGGTACTTAATCCTTTTTTATGAGATTCTTGAGATTTTAGAGTTACGTTTGATCTTTTATTCATTTTTAATAATGTTACATGAATGATAAGAAAATGAAAGATGTTGGATTCAAATTAATATAGGAAAATTTATTAATTTAATATAGTTACATTAACATAGCCATTTTACCATGCCTATATATAGAGAATTAAAATTCAAGATGATAATCACAAACTACAATTAATGATTATGTTTTTAATGGTTTCATTTTTACACAATAAAGTTATTTTTCATTAAATAGAAAAGTTACATGATTGAATTATAAAATAAAATAAATATTTGTCTTGAATTTGATATGTGCTTGTATGCTACAAATATGTTGGTAAAATATCTTTAACTAGTTTAGAATATTATATCATTGCATGCTTCCTTATGATAATAAATGATTGACATATGAGATTGATCCCATGTGATGGATACATCTATAATCTGGTATGATAGAATTTATTGAGTATAATTAGCAACGAGTGTGTGTGTGTGGAATTGACTCAAATCCATTAGTGATTTGAATTATATAATGAAAATTTTGGCCAAACTAGGAGTGGCCTTTTCCTTATTGTTGATGATTCCTTATGATAACAGATGATTAGTAAGAGACCAATGGTCTATGGTTATAGGAAAAGGATCCCAACGATGCTCTCCATCTCTTTAATTGATAAACCATTACGAAAACATACTCATGGATTTTTATTTTTGTGTTTTATTATGAAGGTCAAATGTGTTATTGTACATCATATCATGTGTCTTATTATATTCGGTGATGAAATATAATATATGTACGTTAAACTTTATTATTATTAAGACATCTATTGTTATATACTTTTACATGATTGTGATTAAAATAAAGGTTATACATATATGACTAGCTTAGGAACAAAATTATTTTATTATACTATTAAATAATTCACTCTACATATATGCTATGATATGAACCTTATGTTTAGGATGCATTATTTTTTGTTATTTGAAACCTAAATAAATAATAAATTAATGAATGTATTAGTTTTAATTTATATAATTAATATTTTAGATATATTTATCTATCAAAGATCAATCCAAGAGGGTAGTTAATGAGGATGCTTATGAATAAATTAACTTTTTTATGTGTTTCATTACGTGTAACCTAGTGGGGTTGTTCCCTATTGATGTAGGAGCAGCTACATACATCTTCAGGAAATACATAGTTACATTGGGATGCAAGTCATGTTTGAATTCAAATTCAAATTATTGTATTTTTCCTCCAAAATGTTGTTAATGAGGAGTAATTGTAAAAGAAAAGGTGAAAAGTCAATGTAAAAACTAAAAGGTTGAAAGTGGTTAAAGGAGAATTTCCTACGTTGGGGCTGTTGAGAAAATAAAGGAGGAATAGTTGAAAATCTTTCAACCTTGTTATATTGTTGCATATTACAAACTGTGTTTGTTTTGGTCTTGAGCCAAGTTGGGCGTAGAGGTTAGAGATGAATAATTCAAGTAAGAGAGGATAGCCTCGGAAGAAATCAGAATAAGGATATTGAAAAGACAGGGTTGTGATATGGCCTTTTAGGGCCATGAAAAGATCAGGCTATATTATAGGATCATTGTTGGAGCACTGACAGGAAGAAACCCAAGGTGGAGCTCAATCTTGAATAGATTCGAGTATGGCCAACCTCTACATCCATTACACAAAACCTTTGCCTATTGAGTAACGATTATGGGCCAAGACAAATAATGGATACTATTAGGTCTTGAATAATAATTATATCTATTTTGTAAGGCATGGATAGATATATTTATCTATAAGAAAAGCCTCGAATGGGAGAGGTGATGTGGAGTGTCATAGCTGAGCCTATTCATAGAGCTCTTTCAGCTAAAAACAAATATCTCACATTGTAGGATATAGATATTACAGTCCTGAATGGATGAAGATTTGATTACAAGGTGAGCCATGAAGGATGTCTATTAGTTCTTATGGCAAAAGATACCGTGACTGTTATATATACATATATAGTTTTGAATGCCATCGTACAAGTTACCTATAGTAAAGGTTGAGCCCGTAGAGAATAATGTTGTCAGGCCTGAGCCAACCTTAAATGGCTTCTCAAATGGTTAAGTGGAGCCAAGCCCAAGCTAAAGGAATTAAGGTGACTATTACATTTGATGGTGGTTGTATCCAACTAAATCACAGATCTGATCAGAGAGGTTTTCAACCTATTTGGAAGAAAGCCACTGGTTGATCAATTATATACAGTTCTTCTAAATATCATTATAAAGTTGATCCTAAAAAGTGAATATATCCATGTTTGCTTGCTCAATCTCCATTTTGTACAAGGCCATTGGCCATAGTAGAATGATACATTCGGCTAAAGTAAGAAGGATGGTACGTTTGTTTTTCTTGAGCCATGGGTGAAGGTAAATGAAGCTGCACCTATGTCCAATAAGTTGACCTTGTTTTATGGGTTTTTAGCCTTATATCATGTGAGTAAACTATCCAAATTTTAGAAGAATTTAGATGATATTTTTTGAGAAAATATTTTGTCAATATTGTAGTTTATGCAGTTTGGGACTATGCATCATTTTTGGTATCAGAGCTTAAAGCTCTTGGGATTTGGTAATTGATCATGTTTGCTAATAAGTTGCTGCAAAATTAAGAAAATAGATCTTTGGGATGGTTGAATTTGTCAATGATGTCTCATCAATAAAGAGTTGTTACAGGATTTGGCAAAAGGATGAACTGGATAAAGCACTAGAAGACCCTGTTGAGGAAAGGTATGAGTAACCTTTGATATTTGATTTGAGTTTATTTTGTTTGAGAAGAAAATAGGTGAAAATGAAGGCTTAAAATCAATTGAGGCTTGACAAGAGAGAAGAGAAGCTTGGAAAAGCTCAAAAGTAAGGGAGCAAGTGAATGCTCAAGAGGAAGATTCAAAGCAAGGTAAGCTTAGATTTGTGAAATTATTGATATTTGTCATATAGTAGACCATTGACTCAGTGTGAATCTCAATAAAACCATTAAGTAGGATCAAAAGGCTAGGATGCAAAAGGCCTAGGTGAGATCAAGGAGATTGTCAAAAGACCAATCAAGGAGAAAGGCTTGGGTGGGACAAGTGCACCTAAAGGGATCAAGAGACCAAGGTGGAAAAGACTTGGGTGAAGATCTCAGAAATGGAAGTATTATTGAAGGCACTACAGAGCAACAAGGTACATGAGGGCACCAAGAAGAAAACAAGCATCCAAAAGAAGAAAGGTATGACCAATATTGAAATTGATAAAGAGATTGCCAGTTTGAAAAGAGATTTAGCTAAGTTTGCAAATAGATATGAGTCTTGGATGTAGATGGACAAGCAAGCATGGGTATGGTCAATGAGGAAGAGGTTGAAGTGGCCAATTGATCTCCTAATGAAGAGGAGAAGAAGACAAAATGAGATTGCCAAGAAGAGAGAAGCCCATAGAGGCTTGAAGAAAATAAGAAGATTCCCAAGAGAGCAACAAAAATAGGAAGAGATTGCGAAAAAGGTTCTCATTGAGGAGAACAAGAGAAGAGAAGAAATAAACGATGAAGTGTCAAGAAGAGCACTTGAAAGGATAAGAGTGTTGGTGAAGAGAACACTCATAGGGACCTTGTGGTCTCTTATTTTTATATCTAATGTTGTCGTTGCATGGGTAATTGCAGGTATGAGTAGCCTTATGAAGGTCAAGAGAAGGGCCTTGGAGAGTGAAGAGATTGGTGAAAGAGAAGACACCAAGTGCACAAGTGAATGTGTAAGAGAAAATAAAAATTTTTCTATTTTTAATGATAAAGAAGAAGAGATGCATTGGTTAATGCATGAGGAAGGTGTTGAGGACCCCATATAAGCAAGAGAAGAGATAGAAGATGAGGATGACTTCCATGATGCCATTGAATGCCAGGAAGAGGCAAGAGAATAGTCAAGCATAAAGAAAGAAGAAAGTAAAAACAATCAAGATGATTTGCAAGTCAAAGAACTAATGGAGCAGCCCACTAAGGAGGTAAAGGTGAATTTTAAAAATTGATTTTTATTATAAGCATGAAATTGTTGATATACATGTTAGAGAAGCAAAGATAAAAGTGAAGTTTTCAATTAATCATGGATATGTGATGCCTAAATGGTGGAAGAAGCAAACTCCCAAGCAACAGGAAGTGATGGTATAAGAGCATGGATGCAGAATGCCTACATGGTTTGAGAAGACAAATGATAAGAAGGAGAAACAAGTATGGGTACCTAAGAAGGCAAAAAGTGAAGAAGATGTGAGTGTTGAGGAAACAACACCAAGAAGTCAATGGAAGAGGATTGAAGGTGATTCAAGCAACCAAGATAATGAAGGTGAGATGGTGAGTATGAAAGAGGCATTCCATGAAGATAGAACGCTTGAGACGTATACCAAAGAGGTAAAAGATAAACAAATTGTTTAAAAGATAAGGAAAGGGGAGAGTATGCAGCAAAGCAATGCCTCATTGAAAACAAAGAACAAACAAGATGGCTTCAAGCAGAGATTGAAAAGAGCAAGGACACACAAGGTAAGGGTACTTAAATTGTATTTGATGAGTATAATGAAGAAGTTGGTTTATGTGAAGACAAGCTAAGAAAAGGTGAGATAAGAGGTAAAGGGCGAGTAATCCTTAAGAAATAAAGACCCAAGTTTGATGAAGAGAATGGTGAGATAGATGAGATCTTACTAAAGGAAGAGTTGAGAATGTTGGAGGAGCTATTTGGTCATTCAAGAAAGATGAATGAAGGTACAAGCCATGGTGAAGACACCATTGGGAAGAGTGAAACAAGACAAGAGCAAAGCAAAGAGGTCAAGACAATTTTGATCAAGGAGCAAGAATGTGAAGGCAGCCAAGAGGCTTCATGGCCTAAATATTTTGATTCTAAGGTGGATTTGAATGTTTTGTATGCAGGTATGAAGATTGCTAAGGTGAATGACATACATGAGTCATTGGAGAAGCTCACGAAATAAGAAGAACAACAAGAAGATCTAGAAGACATGTATGAAGATGAAGAAGCATGGAAGCGGGAGATGGCAGCTGAGAAAGAAATGAGAAGAAGGACATATCTAAAGAGGAAGAAAAGTAAAATGAAGGACAAAGACTATTCCAAACAAAGACAAGCATTGGTATTGGCAACAAGACCTTGGGATCTAGGGATAGAGTGAAGACTAAAACATTGAGGAGATATCTCATTTAAACTAAGGTTCAAATTGTTTCTAGAGGGAGAGTATGATGCAGGAACATCTACATACATCTTTAGGAAAGACATAGCTACATTGGGATGCCAGTCATGTTTGAATTCAAATTCAAATTATTGTATTTTTCCTCCAAAATGTTGTTAATGAGGAGTGATTGTAAATGAAAAGGTAAAAAGTCAATGTAAAAAGTAAAAGGGTGAAAGTGGTTAAAGGAGAATTTCCTACATTGGGGCTGTTGAGAAAATAAAGGAGGAATGGTTGAAAATCTTTCAACCTTGGTATATTGTTGCAAATTACAAACTGTGTTTGTTTTGGTCTTGAGCCAAGTTGGGCGCAGAGGTTAGAGAGGAATAACTCAAGTAAGAGAGGATAGCCTCAGAAGAAAATAGACTAAGGATATTGAAAAGATAGGGTTGTGATATGGCCTTTTGGGGCCATGGAAAGAGCAGGCTATATTGCAGGATCATTGTTGGAGCACTAATAGGAAGAAACCTGAGGTGGAGCTCAATCTTGAATAAATTTGAGTATGCCCAGCCTCTACATCCATTACATGAAACCTTTGCCTATTGAGTAATGATTATGGGACAAGACAAATAGTGGATACTATCAGGTCTTGAATAACAATTATATCTATTTCGTCAGGCACTGATAGATATATTTATCTGTAAGAAAAGCCTTGAATGGGAGAGGCGATGTGGAGTGTCATAGCCGAGCCTATTCATAAAGCTCTTTTAGCCAAAAACAAATATCTCACATTATAGGATATAGATATTACAGTCTCGAATGGATGAAGATTTGATTACAAGGTGATCCATGAAGGATGTCTATTGGTTCTTATGGCAAAAGATAGCATGACTGTTATATATACATATATAGTTTTGAATGCCATCATACAAGTTGCCTGTAGTAAAGGTCGAGCCCATAGAGAATAATGCCATCAGGCCTAAGCCAACCTTAAATGGCTTCTCAAATGGTAAAGTGGAGCCAAGCTCGAGCCAAAGGAATTAAGGTGACTATTACATTTGATTGTGGTTGTATCCAACTAAATCACATATCTGATCAGAGAGGTTATTTGCAAGAAAGCCACTGGTTGATCAATTATATACAGTTCTTCTGAATATCATTATAAAGTCAAGCCTGGAAAGTGAATAGATTCGAGTCTACTTGCTCAATTGCCATTTTGTATAAGACCATTGGCCATAGCAGAATGATACATGCGACTAAAGTGAGAAGGATGGTATGTTTGTTCTTTTTGAGCCATTGGTGAAGGTAAATGAATTTGCACCTACGTCCAACAAGTTGACCTTATTTTATGGGTTTTTAGCCTTATATCACATGAGTAAACTATCCAAATTTTGGAAGAATTTAGATGATAGTTTTTGAGAAAATATTTTGTTAATATTGCAATTTATGCAGTTTGGGACTGTGCATCACCTGTGGTATCAAATCATAATTTCAAATGCTTAGACCTAATGAATCTAATAACATTAACTTATATATCTTATTTTTTATAAGTAAAATGGTATGAGGTTGATTCAATGCTAAGGGGACATGTAATGAGAATCCTCAAGATGATCCTAATTAGTTAATAGCTAAATATGATGAAATAAGAGATAAATTAGCATCGATATAGTACGAGATTCATGGGTAGGTTAAGGAAAATGAATTAGAATCACATGAGGAACACCTAAATTATTAGGAATAACCTCAACATCAGGGGCATGTTGAGGAACAACAATCAACAAGAGCTTAAGTATTTCCATAAGTTATGTGAGACACAAAGAAAGTAAATTGACCAAAGTTCAATGGTATAATATTTGTGATGGAGATAATTCTTATAGTATAGAGATAAATTTTTTTTGTAAATATTCTTAATTATTTTGAGGCAATCAAGGCTCTATTGGGAGCCTACCAATTATTTAGTGAAGTAGGGGCTTGCCAAGCCAATAAAAAGTTAGAGATGGGTCTTGACTCCACCACCACCACTTAGAAGTAGTTTGTAAATTTGTTTAGGGCATGTTGGGTAATGAAATTGTAATTTGATAAAAGTTTAATAGATTTACAAAATCTAAAGCAATGAGATATGTTAGTAAATGAATACTAGAAACAATTCACAAATCTCTCTAAGTATGTATTGTAGTACTAAAAGGATGAATGCTTTTAGATCAGAAAATTCATCATGGGCTTAAAAACACAAATTGGGTGTGAATTGGATGTCCATGGGCTATTCACCATAGACCAAGTCCTTGAGAAAGTAATTAATTAGGAATATAAGATGAAATCACTTGATGATGTTAGGAAAAAAATGAAAAAGAAGTTTGGAAGCTCAAAAACAACTTTCATGAAAAATAAATGGAAATGGAATTGGAAATCCAAGAAACAATTTAATACTAATAATGTGAGGTTGAATAATTATTAAATGAATAGGAAAGCTAGAACATTTTCAAAGAAGGATTTGAGGGAAGAAATCAATTTGAGAAGAAGGGACCACCTAGTGGATGTTTTATACAAGGAGGAGACCATTATGATAATGATTGTGCTTGGTGGAATCAAAATTGTAAAAGTAAGAACTCATATACATATACATCATATTAGACAACCTTTAAGTATTAAATTCACAAAGTAGTTGACAATCATCAATTTAAGATTCAAGCTTCTCCTATTAAAGTATTAGGTATCTTTTTTCAGCATACTATTTTTATTTAATAAGATACAATAGCCACTAAATATTTCATCTCTCTTAGAATGATAATTAAATTATCTATGAAAGTTAGTTTTATGGAATGCATGGTTAGTGCTGTAAAAGAATGAGTCCAATGTCATGGTTGACAGGTGTCATGTTGAGGCTGAGGTGAAGTTTTTGAAATTCACTACAGTATTTGATCTTTGTGCACCACAACTAGGATCATACAATGTGATCATAGGAGTTAATTGGCTCTCTAGTCATAAATCTAAGGTTGAATGATTTATTAATAAATTTTAATTCTTAGATGATACTTGAAATGAAACCCAAAATTAGGGGGAAAAGAGAGACTTTAACCTAAGGTAAATTTCAACCATTATTTGAAAAAGGCTTAATGAAAGGTATGTCAAAAATTCTTGGTAAAATTTGATGAAATTGAAGAAACCAAGGAGCCCTCTATTGAATATTATCCCTTTCTACTAGTATTTTATGATGCTTTTCTTTAGGAATTTTTGGGTTTGCCTCTAAAAAGGTAATTTGAATTCACTATTGATATAATTCTAGGATCAAAACCTTAATTTAATGATCGCTATAAAATGACAATTACTAAATTGGTTGAATTAAAATACTAACCTTAAGATACATTGGCCAAATGTTTGATTCTTCCAAGTGTTTTATCATGGTGCACACCTATAGTGTTTTTAAAAAAGAAGGATGGAATCCTTCACCTGTGTATAGTTTATAGGGTGTTGAATAAAGAAACTATTAAGAAAATGTGTCAATTACAACCAATGATGATATTTGCATCAAATACACGTTGAAATACTCTTTTATGACATTCAATCTGGGTATCATAAGTTAAGAATAAAGGAAGAAGACATTCCAAAAATAACTTTTTGGACTAGATATAAACACTATGAGTTCACACTGCTTACTTCTAAGCTAATGAATATAGCTATAAAATTCATAAATCTCATGAATAGTGTGTTGAAGGATTACCTTGATCTATTTATGCTAATATTTAATGGATGACATCCTCATCTACTCAAAAAGTGAAGAGGAACATATTGAGCATTTGTGTTTGGTTTTGTAATGGTTGGAAAAGCAAAAGCTCTGTGCGAAATTTTATAAGTGTGCCTTATTTAAAATAGGAATATAATACATGACATATATTATATCCATATAAGGATTTTTAGTGGATCCAACTAAGATTAGATCCATCATTGAATGGATAACACCTAGGAATGGGCATGAGGAATGTGGCTTTATGGGTTTAGCATGATACTATAGGATATTTATACCAAATTTATCTAAAATATAAAATATAATTACCTATCTTGAAAATAAATAACATCATTTTGTTTATTCCAATAAATATAAAAAATCCTTCTAGAATTTAAAAAATAAAACTTACTTAAACTCTAGTGTTGCAGATTATGGATGAAAATAGCTATTTTATAATTGTAAATAATGCATATAGGGATGGATTTAGATGATTTATTATGTAGGATGATTTAGTTGTATCTTATAAATCAAATAATTTGAATCCATATGAGGTAAATTATACCCCACATGACCTACAGTGAGCTTCTATAGTGAAAGTTTTATAAGTATAGAGGAATTACTTGTTAGTAAAACCTTTTCAACTAAAAATTGATAAATTTGGAATCTAGTACATATTTATCCAACCTAAATTTAGTACTCCTTAAGGATGATGGTGAATGGATTTTTTACTATGACTTTGACATTAGCTACATTAAATTAAAATAAAATATAGTTTCATATGCCCTTTGTCATAGAAGGTACATCCATCTTTGGATACTATTAGGAGTACCTTCTAAGATAAGGTAATAAAATTCTCACTAGGAGATCCATTCTATGAGAAGGTAAATAAGAATTATTGAATAATTCCTAATATCTTAGATATAAAGGATTCTAATTTAAAAATGATGGAACTTTAAGATACATTGGTATAATCTATGTACGTGATAGGGAAAATTTGAGGGGTGTTATGCTAAGAGAGTTACACAATGCACTATATTTGGGACATCCTAGTGTGAATAAGATCATATCAGAGTTAAGACCATTGTATTTCTGAGCAGGAATAAATAAATATGTGGTATTTTTTATGTCTAGATTATTAGACTAGTAGCAGGTCAAGGCTGAACATGTCTATTAGGTTGTTGTACCCAGATTATATAATATAATAGAAGTGTTAAGTCATTAGAATGAAATTTGTTTAAGCATTTACTATGTCAAATAATAATCTTCATATGATATTTGTGGTTATAGATAAACTCACCAAAGTATCACACTTCATTCTAAGTAATTTCACATATTATACACAAATGCTTGCAAAGAGGTTATTATAATAAATGTATAGATTGCATGTGTTTTCATAGAATATATTTTCAGATAGGGAACATAGGATGAACTCAAAACATTGTGGCAAACTCATAATATAACATTGGGTACACAATTGGACTTTAGTGCAACTTACCATTATAAACAAATAGACAAAGAAAAAGGGTGAATGATATACTAGAGAATCTATTAAATATGTATTGTATAGATCAAAAATATAAATGGGAACAATACCCATATTTGTTTTAATTATAACATCTCATTCCAATCAATATTGAAGATGGCTCTTTTTTGAATTTTTATATGGTAAGAGGTGCAGAACATCAATAAATTGGGATAAATTATAAGATAGAGTGGTGTTTACAACTGATATGTCTACTAAGATAGAAGAGTAGGTGAAATTAATAAGGAAAATATTAGTAGAAGGCAAATATTAGTGGAAGCCAATGATAAGCATAAAATCTTTGCTGACCTAAAAAGGAGATCAAGGCAATTCTCAGTTGGAAATAAGGTTTTTTTGTGAGTTAAACCTCAGAAGAGTGATATTAAGTTTGGTAAAATACCGTAATTATCACCAAGATATGTAGGGCCCTTTGAGGTTGAATGAGTAATAAAAGTGATAAATCCTATATCATATAGACTTGATTT